>BDDA01000186.1:6716-18410 GCA_001662385.1 Chlamydomonas asymmetrica | reverse complement strand
CTCTTGGGCCTTCTTCCAGTATAGCATGTTTAACGGAAGTTCCCTATGGCAGCTGGCTGTGGCAGTGCCTGCTGCAATCTACTGGGCGGTGCAAGCACGTGCAGGTGGAGAGCCTCCCGCAACGTGCCTCCCACCGGCTGCACCACCGCGGCTCCCCAGGCACACAAACACAAAGACAGGGAGTGGCCACAGCATGCGCCAGACCACGCGTGCAAACCAGCAGCTCCCCCTCACCCCGGCCGGCCCCCGCCGCCCCCCGTACACCACTCCCTGGCCACTCCAGGGAGCGGCTAGGGAGCCACCCCCCTACACACACATACAACCACACACATACAACCACACACACACACACACACGTACCTGCAGGAAGGTGGCCAGCATGGCGCTGTGTGCGCTGTGCTGCAGGCGCCAGCGCGACGCAAAGCCCGAGTGCAGCGACAGGATGTAGTTGTAGTGCGCCTCCACATTGGCGCGCGCCGCGTCCGCGCAGCGCGCCTGCACCTCCTGCTCCGACAGCAGCTGACGGCACCTGCAGGCAGCCACACACAAGCGCACGCACGCGCGCATGTCAGCAACAGCGGCGCTGACCTTGCGTCTGCGGCCTACCTGACCCCTGTGCACCCGCTTTAGGGCACTCCTGAGACGCAAGTCATTACACAGCAGGGAAGCAAGCGCGTCACCAGCTGCGCATGCCGCCACCGCTCATCGTCCATCGGCCCGCGGCCTGAACAGCAACACCCTTCTGTTGTACATGCGGGGCATCGTGTGGCAGCGTGGGTGGGTGACCCAGATGGGTTGCAGGCGGCGCAGCGCCTGCTTAAGTTGTTGCATCGCGTGAGTGTGGCTGCTCTGCTACTGCTGCTGCTGCGTCAGGCTCGGGGCTGCATGCGTGCCTGGCTGTCACCGGTGCTAACAGCGCTGCAGCCTGCGTGGCCCTTACCTCTGCATACGCTGCTGCGCCACGTCCCAGTACGCGCGTGCGGTGAGCAGGTGGTGTTGGAAGTGGCGCTCATAGTCAGGCAGCGCACGCAGCAGCGGGCTGGTGGCGGAGTGCAGCGGGTGCGCCAGGCTGACCTCGGCCATGGCAGGAACTGCAGCAGTGCGTGCAGAGCACACGTTCATAGGCTAGTGCGGCAACCTGCTGCTCCATCAAGCTGGCAATGTCAGCAGCAGCTCTGTCGCCCTTGAAGCACAGAGGGTGTCGCTGGCGCGCTTGCACATGTGATGGGGCAGGGGTGGCACCGCACCGGCCGCTATGCACAGCTAGGACTGGCTGAGAGGCTATGACATTCACGACGGACAGCCTCCATATGTGCTGACAAGCCAGTATGTGCGGGGCGCATACTTATATCCATGCGGATTATGCCAGCATAAATGCAGGAGAGCGGGAGCTGCACCAGCACATGCACCCCTCCCGCCTGCAGCCCAGTTATGCACTGTGTAAACCACAGTAGGCTACCTCAATTGTATTGTTCCTCACTATTGGCTACCAAGCAGCAGTACCGGTGCATGCAGTTCAGGTCAAAGCAGGTCCTTCTGCGCCACAGGTCGTGAGTTAAGCGAGGCAAGTGACGCAACAAGCGGCTTGAAACAAGTTTCCGCAGGCAGCCCCACCTGTGACCTGAAGCACTGGGCTGGGCTCTGGCGACGGCAGCGGGCTCCCATGCTTCAAGTACGTCTTGCAGTAGAGGAACACAGGATGGTCCTCTACCGCCTGGTGGTCAGCCTGTGGGCGGGGAACTCGCACACGAGGAGTGCGAACGTTGCGCGTAGCAAGCAGCAAGCATTCTACTAAGAAAGTAGACGGGAAGGGCAGTGAGCAATACCAGCACACAAGGCAGCACAACAAACATGGAAAGCGCTGGCTCCGTGCCCCGACACTGCAACAACGTCACCTGTGTGCGGTGTTGCAAGAGGTGGGCAAGCAGCTTTGAGACAGCCTGATATCTAACAGCAGGTTGGCTCCGTGCTCAGAATCCTAGGCTCCAACTCTGTGGCAGCTGAAAACCTCACGCTCCAGTCTCCTCGCCTAGCCTCTGCTTGTGCTTACCTTGGGCAGCTGGTACGCTGACAGTGGCTTGAGGGGGTCCAGACGAGCTCCCAGATACATGCAGATCTGTTCTGCGACCTGCAGACCCGTAAATGCCACCAGCGCCTGCTGCACCGCCTCCACCCTGCGCGCAAACAAGCCCCACAACCCAACCGTCTCAAAGCCTGAAGCCCTACAAACTACAAAGAGCGAGCACGCCAGCCTTTGGCTAGCCACACATGGCAGAGCGAGTGACGGTTTAGCTCTCATCGCAGCACGCCACGCTGAACTCTGCGGACTTGGGCCTTTGAGAGACGCAGAGACACCAGGCCTGGGTTTGGTTCCACCAAACCCCTCATCATCCGAAAATGGCCCAAGCCTCTCCCGCAGCGAAAGTACACCTCACCGTGTGCCTGCTTGCACATCCAGCTGCAGCGTACGCCCATTGTGCGCCACGAGCACCAGCAGGCTTGACATGACACGAAATCGAAACTCAAATGGTATGCAAGTGACCCATCTGACCGTCAAAGCCTAACTAGTTAGGCTGGTTGAAATACAGCGAGAAGAGGCTGAAATACAGCGAGAAGAGGCTAGGGTAATAGGATATATGGGTTCCTGCGCAAAACAGGTGTAAGAACCACTCAATGCAAAAGTCAATCGGTCGCACCCTCAAAGAAATGCCTGTGGACTGCACCTTCATTTCTTTGCCTTTGGTCCTTCACATGCCTAATACCTACCTGACGTCTGCTCTTTCTTGAAACGACACACGGTTTCAGCTGTGTGCACTTGTTATGCGCCTGTGCCTCGTTCCTCAAGTTTGAAGAGATGGGTGGCAAACACTAGTTTGTCCTTGTGAACAAACTAACTGGCATGGATTGTCGCTGTGGACTTGGAGGCATGCCGCAGCAACGGCGTGTACAACTGGGCCTTGCTCCACGCCGGACCTTGCCGTGTGACATACGGTGTCGGTGGTGCAGTGCTGGCCTGGCACTGGTCCTGGTTGTGGTCCTGGCGCTGCTGGAAGGAACATATTCTTTGTCTTGGGAGCGCGTGGACCCTGTCAGCTTTCCAGAAGCACGCGCCTTCGCGGGGCTGGCGACTGACGCAGGTGCGCGTTGCGCAGACAAGTTACACTGCCTTGGTGCCGCACACCTGAGTTATGTTCACACGTAGTGTACGCCAGGTTTAGGCACTCAGCATATCCCAGGGTTGGCCAGTCGGGTGCCGCTCGTCTGAAACACAGTGGTTGCGTTGCCGTGAGTGTGAGCAAGGTTGGGGAAGCAACAAGAGCAACTCACACCAGTCTGTGCTACTCCTGTACGTCACGTATGTCACGGTTTGCCCTGTGTTTGGTACGTTCCTCGGGGTGTTCTGAGTACGAGTTGTACGTGAATCAGTGTCATACTGGCTGTGCACGCGCCCTGGGGCACCCACGCTGTCATGCTGTCTACGCTTCTGGTGGATTACTTCCTGCAGAAAACCCAGGCAGCGCATACCTTTTTGGAGGCTTCTCACACGCCAGGAAGGTCTGGCTGCCGGACCTCTGGCGCTACCAAGCGCTTGGCGACACATCGCCTAGTTGGTCGGCGTTACCAGGTACAGCTCGATTGAGTTGGCAACAATGTCTGCGTAAAAGAGGGCGGAAACAATTGCGCTGCACTGCCGAACTGCGGCGACTCGCGGTCTGGCCCTTTTCGGGCATCTGCCCTGCAGCTGCTGCACTTAACCGTACGACTGCGACTGACGCTCTCGTGCCGCTTGCATTATGACCTAATTGTGTATGCCTGCAGCATATGGCCTATTGAATTCATCTGAGTCCTCCGAGTCCCTCAGCCTGAGTGCCGGAGTGGCGTTGACTGAAACGCAGTCGCCAGAGTGCAACGGTGGTTGTCTAATCGCCGTGGGTGGGTACTACACTGTGGCAGACACTCCCAATATGCAGTTGCTTTACCTTCCACTCAACTCGACTGCAACACCAGCTTGGTCTGTTTTGAACGTCCTCCCGTCATCGGTGAGTACGGTCACACAAGCGCGTTACACTCGCGTTTTCCCCGCGCCATAGTCCCCAAGACCTGTGTGACAGATACACCGACACTCACGCTCATGTGCATGAACGAAACTATCTTGCTGTCAGGTGCGCCTTCCTTCCTTGGCATACCACACCGCCACAGTGTACCAGTCCTCGACTGGGCCGCGCGTGTTGATTTATGGCGGTGTTCGCGTGGCAAAAGGTGGCTCGGTGACAGGTCTTTCCAACCAGGTCTATTATGAGTTGTTTTACAACGGTGGCTGGCAGATAATGAAAAGGTAAGGCAAACTGCAATCGATCTGTTGGCCCTTGAAGCAGCATGTCTCATGAAGCCACCCACACCCGTGCACGCTGTGAACGGCGTTCCACAGGCCTCTTCCTGTTGGAGCACCTGCGGTATTCTTGCACTCAGCAACGCTTATCGGCGGCAGCATTTATATCACTGGGGGTTTCCTGAAGTGGGCAGACCCCTTGGCCAACGTCGAGGCGCTGGCAGTGGACATCCTGACATACACTTCTGGCAGCACCCTGCCTGGCTGGAGTGCGTCCAACGCGGTGTTCCAGTATGATACGACGACATCCCAGTGGCAGGCCATGGCCAACCTGCCTGACCGCACAGCCTTGCACGCTGCTTGGCAGGACCCAGGTGTGTGTGTGCACCGCAAGGGCTTCAAACCCTGCTGCGGTTGCTTCAGGTCGCAAGTACCTGGTGCACATATGCAGTTATGCATCGTACAGCAGGGCGGTCATGGCCGCACTGTCTTCCATGCTGTACTCACGCTGCACATTGGCGTGCACATGCAGGTTCAGCCAGCGCTAGGTTGCTCGTGTTTGGCGGCGTGGCGGCGCAGCTGCAGACGTACGATGTAGAGCAGGATACGTGGGAGCCTGCCAGCGCAACCCGCGAGCTGCTGAACAGCTCTGCTTGGCGTTTCGCACCGCCCCCAGTGCTGGCGACAGCCTGTGTCTCAGCCACTGACCAACAGGTGAGGTGATAGTCGGATGCGGGTTGGGTGGGTGGACCCGCCATACCGCCGTGCAGGCCAACCTGTCCTGCCAAAAGGCCATGACATGGCGGTGGGTGCAGCACGAACCCAAGCCGGAGACTAGCTCACCTTCGTCAGTGTGTGTTAAGGTAACACGTGCGGCATGCTCGCGCTGGCCGCACGTGTTTGAGCGCTGGTACGCTGAGGCGTGTGCACAAGCATGCAGGTGTTGCGCGCAGCAGGCACACACGGCCCGCCCTGCAACACAAACGCACTTTCAACACCCAGCAATGCCCAACACACGCGTCCTTTTGGTGGCAACTTCAGTCGCTTCAGTTTGTCAGCTACGCCACCCACACGGTGCATTTGAGGTCAGCGGTCGCTGCCTCCCAGTCAGTAAGCATCTTATCCATCAGTCCATCAGCCACTACAGGGAGCCCATGCGTAGCGGGAGCTCCCTGTGTGAATTGTCGCGCTGCAGGCAGAGATCATTTGATGGTTAACAGTACCGTGCCGCCTGAACACACTGCGCAGGTGCTGTTCATGGGCGGCGTGAAGTACTCGGGCCCAGCATCAGCCTCCGCCATGCCAGCCGACGACACCCCCCTGCTGTACACCTACCTCAACGCAAGCTTCATAGCCCCGTCCGGCGTCATGTCGGCCCGCAAAGCTACGCAGGCGGTGCCGATCACGGTCGCCGGCCTGGGCCGCGTGATGCTTGTGGTGGGCGGCAAGAACGACGTGGTGGCGGGCGGCAAAGGCGACTCGGGCGGTGAGTCGCAGTTACTACAGCCGGCGGGGCCAGCACGACGACGCAGGGCTGGTCCGGTCACTGCGTGTGGTAGCTATGTTAGCATGCGCATGGCTGTGCGCCTCAGATTCAACATAATGACTTGTGATAGTTGATGGTGGTTTGTGGTGGGGCTGAGGCGAAGGTCATCCATGAAGCCCATCTGAACGGCTTGGCATTGTGTTTGCCTTTGAACCGAATAAGCATGAGCGGGGTACAAGCAGGCTTGCTAGAAAGTGTGATGCATACCGAGTGTTACGGATGTACTACAGGAGGCGGCAGGCGCATAACTAGCTTGAACACGTGGGATTGTGCCTGTGTGGTGCGTGGTGCTGTGCGGCGTCGCCAGGTCCCCCCGCGACCATCGACACCCACCTGTACGACAACCTGCCCGCCGCATCCCAGCCAGTCGCGCAGCAGCTGCTGGACGGCATCGGCTGCTTCACCTTCCAGGACGCCTGGCTGGTGGTGGTCGACGACCAGCCGCGCAGCGCGTCGCGGCAGGTGCCGGTGCTGCGCCACACGGGCCCCAGCCCGCTGCTGCCGCCCTACGCGTCGGCGTACGTGGTGTCGTCGGTGCTGGTGGAGATCGACGCCGACAACGCCTCGGCGATCTACACCGCGGTGCAGGCGGTGAACAACACGCTCATGGCGGGCGTGTGGCGCGTCACCATCCTGGAAAACGACGGTACGCTGACGCACGCTGCGATGTCATGTCTTGTACTCATTTGTCATGTCATGTCATGTCGCTTGCAGCGTCCGGTGTCTTGCCAGTACCGGAGCAAGCATCTTGGCTGCGAAGCGTGCCCTCCAGAGGACAGCGCTCGAGTCGTTGGACTTATGAAATGCATGCGCTGGGCCAGGCGCCAGCGCCTTGATAATGCCAGGCATAAGCGCACAACCACAGCGTTGTGCATGCCTCGCGCTGTCAAGCCTCATGCGTACACCTCTCAGCACATCGTTCATCCATTCATTGATTCATTTGCGTCTGCTGTTGGGTGGTCTGGCCCGGGCGCTGCCTGCACGCGCGCAGGCCTGTACGTGGCATCCTGGCAGCTGCTGTCGCTTGCAAACGGCACCACCCCGCTCACCGACACCTGCGTCATGCGCGCGGGCCACTCCGTGGCCTACCTCACAACCACCGCCAGCTCAATCGCGCCCACTGACTACCTCGCCTTCTTCGGGGGCGTGGCGTTTGACTACGACCCCGAGGCGCGGCATTACCTGCTGGCCCCCACGGCCGACGTGTGCCTGTTCGGGCTGCACAAGAAGCAGTGGTTTACGCCGTTCCCTTCGGTGACGGGCGGGCTGGAAGCCCCTCAGGTGCGCGCTGAGGGTGCGGCGCCCGCGTTTCGCGCCGGGCGTGCACACTCAACTACGCGTACGCAATCACCTGGCGCGTGGATGCCTGGTAGCTTGTCTAGCTGCCGGGGGTTGGGTCCTTCCTTCTTACCCATACCAATCAGCACATGCCACCGTAGTGCAGTACCTAGTCATGCATCCCCAGGAATGCATCTCACAGTACACATCCAGGTCAGCACCTGATGCACAGGAGGGACAGGCGGCCTCGTTGACTTCTCCCAAGTCACAGGTGGTGTCCTCGCTGGGCCCTGACGGTGCACCCGCATCCTGCTGGCTGAACAACCAAGCCAGTGGCCATGACACCGCCCATCATTGCGCTGCTTGTCGCCCACGGTGCTTTTGCTGCAATGGCTGCACAGGCGCGCATCTGGCCCGCGTGTGCGCCCGCCACGCCACGCGACGCATACACCATGGTGTGCCACGGCGGCGTGAGCCTGGGGGACCTAGCAGCGGATGGAATCACGCTGGTGGGCGGGCCGCGCGTGTACGCAGACACGTGGGTCTTCAGCGTCTCAGGGCTGGTGCTGTTCCCCGGCGGCGTGCACACAGGCACCTGGCAGCAGCTGAACGGTGGGTCAGAAAGAGGCGCCCATGGATGGGGCTTTGCAGTGTAACTCCCGTGGGCCGTGCAGTGAGCATGTGCGTAAGGATAGTGACTGCAACTGAATGGTGGGTGGGCGGGTGCTCGTGCCCCGCGCGGGGTGTGTTGGCGGCAGCCTCATGGTGGCTCAGCTGGCACGCGCTCCTTGTTGCCATGCAGCATTCCGCATCGAACACCGCAGCGTCGCGTCACTTGGCTGAGCGGTGCACGCCTGGGTGCACGCCACCCAGGCTCAACCCATCTAGTCGTGTGCAGGTAATTGTATACGGTATCCGTTTCCTGTAAGCTCGCTTTCTGTAGATGAGCGAACCTAACAAGTTTGGCCTGTGCGACGGAGTCATGCTCTGACAGGATAACCGGATTCCATGTGCTGCTGTTGATGTCCTCCTGCTGGCCCTCGTTCCAGGCTGGCTCAACAGCACCAGCCCCGGGCCGCGCTTCAAGCAGCAGCTCGTGGCGCTGCAGGACAGCCCGGACGTGTACGCCCTGTATGGCGGCTACACCTCCACGTCCGCGCTGGTGGACATGGCGGCGCCGCCGCGCGCCGACACGTGGCTGCTGACTGCCTGCGCGGCGCCAGGCAACAGCAGCCAGCTGTGGGCTCAGCTCTTTATGGGCAACGCACCCAGTGAGCTGCTGAAGGACGGCTCAGAATACCTGGGCGCACTGCTGCCGGACTCGCGGGTGAGATGCTGATACCGGTATTGAGCTTACTATCGATATGAATGTGGATGTGGATGTGGATGTGGACATCGATATGGACACCGGTACCGGTATTGATGTTGATACAGGCAGGGCGCCAGCACAACAGCGTTGAGTGCTGTGAATGGCCACCGTGCGGCGCAGGCTGGGAGATGGCTTCGTTGCCGTTGCTATTTGCTTAGCCCTCCTGACTTTGGCCCTCAACTGTGCGAGCGATGCGAGCACAATTTACTGAACTGCGCCAAGCAATGGTGACTGATGCTGTCGGTGCTGTCGGTGCTGTGCTGTGCCATGCAGACACTCATGCTGTTGGCGGCCCAGAATGGCGATGAAAATCTCGCCAGCATGACAGTGCTGCGCGTCAACTTGACAGGTGCGGACGGCGACAGCACACAGCCAAAAGGCTTGACTTGCATCGTGGGTGGTTGGCAGACCAGTAAGCGACATTGATGGTAGCGTAGCAGGCTCCGCTAGCATGGATAGCTACACTGCTGCTTTTTATGTGTGCTGAACGTCGACCGATTGTCTTGCATGCAAAAGAATGCAATGGGATGCTGCTTATGGTACGCGTCGCAGCCAACGCGCACAGCCATGCACAGAGCCGTTTGTGACGCGTGCATGCCTGCGTGCATGCCTGGTGCTGGTGTGAACACAACAACAGGCTGCATCGGCAACCTCAGCCAGTGCGGCGCTAGCTGCGCGCGGAGCGTGTGGGACATGTCGGCGTGGAAGGGCCGGGGCGCATGCGCGGCCTGCTGGGCCGGCGGCATCACCTACAACCTCACCGCGCAGGTACGTTCAGGCTGCAGGCGGCCCCGGCTGGTCGGATGCATCCGCCCTGTCTTGCATGCTGTGCACCCCAACACGCGACCAGCAGCATGGTGCCATGGCGTGCGCCGGTATTGGATTACGCCTGTGGCTCAGCTGCTTGGGTGGGGAATGAGCTCTGGGTTACTTGTTCATGCAATGGCGCATCAGGTACGCAGGTGACGGTGCCGGAGTTTGATGGTACGCTTTGCTGGACTACGCTGCACGGTGCACTTGGCGGTGCCGTACGGCGTGCTGCCCTGCACAGACCCTGGGGCTGCTACCTGGCTGATGAGGCCTGATGCTGTGCGTTCGACCCGTTGCTGTCCTGGTGTCTGCCCTGTGCTCCCTGCTCCCCCCAGGTGGCCAACACCATGATCACCTCCATCAAGCAGCGCAACATCTACGATAAGTCGGTGGCGCTGATGGTGACGGACGCCGACGGCGTGGTCCAGTACATGGCCGACCAGCGCACCACGCTGCCCGCCCGCCCGGACGGCCTCAAGGCGCTGCTGTTCTCGGGGGGCAGCGAGGTCATCAACGAGCCGCCGCCCAGCTACACGGCGCTGGGGGTGGTGCTGCCGCCCAACCTGGCGAGCATCAACGTCACCGCCTACGCCTTCCCGTTCATCCTGTTGGACTCCGCGGTAAGGCCAGGGACGGCGGGAGCACGCGCCTGTTGCACC
The DNA here is from genome assembly GCA_001662385.1 of Chlamydomonas asymmetrica. Taxonomy (NCBI): domain Eukaryota; kingdom Viridiplantae; phylum Chlorophyta; class Chlorophyceae; order Chlamydomonadales; family Chlamydomonadaceae; genus Chlamydomonas; species Chlamydomonas asymmetrica. The sequence goes on along the minus strand of BDDA01000186.1, from coordinate 8,418 downwards.
CGCCTGTTGTACACGCCACCGTGCTCAGGCGCCAAACGTTATTATAGAGATACAGAGCTAGCTGCGCGTAAATCTCGACTGCGTCGCACTTCCTCGATGACCGTGTAGGTACATAGTTGGGTTGGTAAACCACCCCGCGTCACCTCAGAGTGGCACAGGACGTTCATTTCTTTTTGGGAATGTCCCAGGGAGTGAGGCGGCGATGAGTGGAGGTGCTGACTCGTTACCTTGCCTTCTGTCCCGCGGCTGGCATCTGCTTGTGCAGGGCGTCAACTTGGGCACAACGAACCTCACCGCGACCCTGACCTTCAAGCAGAAGTGAGTACAGCGGTGCTCAACACAGCTGTCGCGCAGGCATATCGGTTGTTTAACATGGGGTTGCATGGGTTGCATTGGGGATCCCTTCTGCCCACTTCCCACCCCATCACTGTGCTTTCTGGCCTGCCAAGTGCCAGCGCCACCACGACATGCATTCACTCACAGGCTGCTGTCACTGCTCGCGCGTAAGCGTGTGTGGCTGCCACTGTCACTGTTGGCAGAAACCGTGTGCACCGCTGACAGACCACAGTTCACGGGGAACAGCTGTTGTATTGTCCCTACTGCGCCGAGTGCAAGGCCTTTGCTGTGCCTTGCTTGTGCGGTGGCGAGCAGGATGATCTCGGCGTTTGTGCGCCGCGAGAATGGGCTGCCGCTGGGGTCCACCATTGTCGAGCTACTGGTCAACACCAGTGGCATCTTGCAGCGACGCAGGTGTGTACACACTTACAGGTACACAGTTACACCCCACCATTCCCCCGCCTGCACAGCTGCAGACTTGACCAGCACCACCACCAAAATTCAAGCATGGCGACCAGTACCGCGATCACACGATGTGTTGGGTCATGCAGGCTGACTTGGGTGGCTCTGCATACCGCACTGCACGCTGCTGACTGTGTTTTGCGTGCCACATGTGTCGATTGAGTTATTGATCGATTTACTTTCCATCCGTGCCCGGCTCTGCGTGTGTGCAGCTGCCCCTACTCTTCAGTAGCTCAGGAGTGCTCGGAGGTGCAGACCAACATGCACGGCATCGCCAACTGGACGGTGTTTGACATACCGGAAGAGCAAGCGGCCGACGTCAGCTATTCGGTGGGTGGTTGCCCTTGCACACCCCTGTTGGAGCCCTGCCTTCCCCCGGGTCCATATCATGCGTCATGCCCGTATGCTCCCTGCCGGAACGCTGCTACCCTGATTGAGGCAGCCTGTCGCACCAATCGAGGCATGAGCAATTGAGCTGCATGTCAATGGCACCGGCCTTCCCATTCCCATCACCGTACCAAGTCAAATATATGGTATCATTTTTGTGGCGGCCATCATGACGCGCCGCTCCCCATCCCCGCTCGTTGCCCGGTGGTCATCCGGCGTACAATTTGTGTCATCCTCCTTACCACTACCACTATCACTGCCACTACCACCACCGCGCAGGTCGGCGTGCAAGCCGGGACGGCGGCTCAGCCCTTGTGGTACAACGTTTCGCTCGCCGGGCTCGCGGACAGCAGCGGCACGACGGACCCTGGCGTCGGGCCGGTGCTGTTTGCCAACATCACGCTGCCCAACAACTTCAGCCTGCCCGCGGTGACTCCAAGCCCCAGCGACGTCGCCAATGTGAACATCACGCTGCGCTTCCTGACCACCTACGACGGAGCTGTTGGCCCCGTGCCCG
>BDDA01000185.1:156927-167193 GCA_001662385.1 Chlamydomonas asymmetrica | reverse complement strand
CCAAAAAAAAAAAAAAAAAAAAAAGCAACGGCAGTACAGGCAGTAGCGGCGGTGACGAGGGCGGGGATGTGGATTATGTGGATAATTGAGATAATGAGCCAGCAGTCTGCACTGGATTACAGCATGCAGTCACTGCACAGTGTGCCCAGCCAGGTCACATGGACCCGGTCCAGAGAGGCTTTCGAGCAGCGAGTGGCGGGATCATGCCCCGCGCTTCCGCGCTGGGCCGCTTAGGCGCTCTTCCAGCCACCTGGTGAGTCTGCTGCAAACCTGAACAGGAGGTTTTGGGACTCTCGTGTGACGTACTGTTTCGTCTGTATCGTACACCCATTGTGCCAGTGTCTCTGCTTCCCTGCAGATAGAGCAACTCCCTCCAGAGTCCAGACTGGCAGGAGCAAAGTTGTGTTGCCTGGAGAAGCCATTGCTGCTGTCATATGCACTGTTTTCAGCAAGCTGTCAAAAAATACACAACCGGTGAAGCCCAGCTTAGCCATGAGTTTGGACTCCTGAGCGGCTGAACCATAGCGTATGGAAGAAAGGGCAGGTGGCGAAACTAAGGATCAATCGTGCCAGATATGCAAAGTGTTTTACCAGACACTGTAACCAGCCAAGCTGGACCTGTAAGACACTGCTTACCAGGGTCCGCCCCATTCCAGCAGCCCACCCTTCCGCCAAACAGTGAAACCCCAGCTACGGCGTACACAATAGAACTGCACACCAGGGAAAACCCGCGAAGTACACAAACCACCCTGTGGCAAACCACCATACCACTCGCTGATGGGATGTATGACGCAGCTGTGACGGTAAATGCCAAAACCCAGCAGTGACAGCACAGTTGAATTGAGCTCTGGTTGCAACCCTAAGACCGGAAATATGGCGTGGTAAGTACGTGTTTGAAGTGAGTACAGATGAGTTGACTGGTTCCTGGGCATCGCCATAGTCAGGACTGCTGCGCATTGTTGGTAGCATAGTGGCCCTGTCACGCGACTGCATGGAACAGACAGTTAACTATGCACATTTGCTTCTGTGAAGGCTGAAATGTGCCTGGGGTGTGGCTGTGTCTTAGAGGGATTGGTACCTTGGCATCCAAACGGCTGCCGTGCATGACCTTGACAATCAGCCTATCACAGGTGTGTATGAACTAGGGAATCAAACATTACCATAATATCATACATGTACCACACACGCCTGGCTCAAAATTTAGTGGGAGCAAGGTATTACGCCGCAGCGGACGTGTGAGCTGCAAATAGCGACGGTGGTGCACGCTGGGACTATCAGCAACAGAAGGCCAGCAACTGCCTGCTAAAAGCAGGATGGGGCTTTCAGGGCTAAGGGTAAGTGCCAGTCAGCACTCTTACGTCGTTTCCTTTGTCCACCGCTCCATCATGAAACTGCACTTTGAAAGTGCAGACACGGGAGCGACTTGGTCACCTGGAAGGGCCAAGTGGGCAGGTTTGCGTTGCTAGTAATAAGACAGTCCAGGCATTCTTAAACTGTGTTTGTGTTCTTCCTGCAGCGCTGGGTAAGAATGGTGAAGGGCCACCCACACCTTGTCGCCCTGCCCCTTGCGGTGTGCTTAGTGCTATGCGGGGCAGTGGCATTGGCCGCCGTATTGGCGCAACGGTCGGAGAATCAAGCGCTGCAGGTGCGTGCCTGACAGTCCCTCTCCCGGTCGTTCCTCGAAACCCAGCCCACCAGGAGACCTCGTCGTGGTCCCGGGGGGTGGAGTTTGTCAGACTGTTGTACACGCGGAAAAACTCCCTTCCAGCCTGTCTTCAAGCAGTCCACACCAGCTCAGCCTTTTCTTGATAACTCGTGTCCAACATTAGTGAAAATCCTGCAAAAGTGAGTTTCACCCGGTCATGGCGCACATTAACTGCAGGACCGGACCCGTGCAGAACTGGAGCAAGTTACTTCCACAATGACAACTACTTTGAACCTCTTGTTCGCGCAAGTTGTGGCCGTTAAAGCGGCTGTGGGCGCAATGCGGAACTGGCCGACCGTCAAGGCTGCATGGCCAGACCTAGCGAAAACGCTTGGGGAGCAAGAAGTACGTTATGCGATTACTATGCGTGCTGAACATCTTGCCTCAGGGTGCCCTATCAATGCCCTGCCCACTGCAGCAGCAGCAATAAGAACGCTGCACTTTGCCCAAACCCATCTGCAGGGAAACTTCAACAAGCTCAACTCGCTGAGGATGCTGGCACTGCTACCGAATGGTATAGTGCAGGATCAGTATCAACCTGAGGGTTCAACTGTGGCACTGCCAATCGGCTTTGATGCAATCGGCCCAGCCACAAACCCGTACCTCAAGCCCGCCTTGCAAGCTATAGCAGCGAAGGAGACTCTGCTGGGAGTGAACCTGGTAAGCGCAACAACCAGCAGAACTGCATGCGACCCTGGCAGCAGGTATCTTACGCTGTCACGTGATGACCAGGCCTGACGAGACTCGCTTGGTGAAATTCCGTGACTGTACCACTGCCTCCGAGAGTGACCCGGCATGATGGACGATAATGTATGGAGGAAACGGTCGGCCAGCGATGGACCAGCGACCAACGACCAGCGATGGGCCAGCCGTTTTGTTAAGTGGAAGACATCAGTGCAGCCCATCAGTGAGACTCCCTTGTTGAGTGCACCGACCAGACTCCGACTAGTGTGCACACCGGCGACGGCAGACTCATCAGCCATACCTGAGGGTGTGTCTGCAAGCTTGCTGCACGTCGTGCAACACACCATCCAGACCCTTTCCTGCCAGCAGGCTGAAATCCATGGGCTTGACTGTCACTTGCATCGTCTTGGGCGTGTCTGTGCTCACTTTCGTGTCACAGGCTCGCATCGCATGATGCAGTTCCTGCGTCATTCACATGTCCACGGGTACTGTCTCGTCCCGTCAGTACCGTTTTTCGTCCCCCACATCCTGTCCGTAAACTGCAATACTGCACTTACGTCTGCAACGCAGAACCCCGCCAACGGCAACCCTATGGCTCCCGTGGGCATGATGGTGATGACGCTCTCAGTTTATGTCAGCGGAGTACCGCTCTCGGAGGATTTCGGCCTGCCCGAGTCTTATCCAGACAACGCCAACACCACGCGCGGCACGCGGCCAGATGTGTGTGACCCCGCATACTGCTACAATGCCACCACGCAAACGCGCTGGTGGGGCCTGGTGACAGGCGCCTTTGATTTCGAGTCCATCAAACAGCTATATTTCCACGACCTGTGAGTGTTCATGGTTTCCAGGTGCATGCATCTGGCTCACCTGCTGCTATTCCCCTGCACGATTCAGCGCAGCTGGCTGGGCTTGGCAAGGCTGTGTGAGCACATATGGGTGGGTGCAGTGTGTGAACAGTGGGAGTGGTGAGAGGTGAGAAGGATGGTTGTGATGCCATGGATGCCTTGCATACCGTAATTGTGTAGCCAGGCAGGCAGGGGGTGGGTGGAGCGGTTGACACACACCAGGGCTCCATGATTGTGCTGCACTGCATGCATGCATGCATGCTGTTCGCTGCCCTCATGTACCTTACGACCCACTGGGGGTGCATGCTGGCTAATGCCCCTGCTGGGCAGTTCCACTGCCTGCTTGGGAGCCATTGCAAACGAACACAGCGTGAACCACTCCAAGGACGTCGCTCATGCGACAGAAATGAATCGGCCAATGGCAGACTGCTAGCATTTGTTCCTTGCCATGTGTGCGGTTTGAGTGGCTGCTGACGTTCAAAACATGCCTCTGGTGCAGGTCACTCAAGCGTGAGAAAGGCAGCAAATACCTGTACCGCTTTTACCAGAGGTCACCACTACTCACGCAATTCGGTGAGCGCTCGGAGTGCAGCGGGGATGCTGATGCTGCTGTACTGCACTAAGCCCTTGTGTCCATCTTGCACACCATGTGCATAGCTTGGTGAGCCTCCTCTGCTTGTCCCCATCTGGGGGGAGCATGGGCCGTGTGGCCAGCACGCTCCTGATTTAACATAACGTCGCATGCAGCGGGGCCACCTCCATCAAGCTCACATGTGCATGGTGAGGGTGTGTGGAGAGGGAGGGAGGGAGGGGGGTCAATATTGCTACTACACCATAACAGTATGTGGACAGGGCCCATGTATGTGTTTGACGGACAGGCACCAACATGCCCCTGGTCCCCCCTTTTGAGGGGTGAGCATGTGATGGGGCATACGGCCAACACGGCCCTGCGCATGCGGGCCCTGCCATAACAGATGCTATGCTGCATCACACATCACAGTCCAGTGTGCAACACATGCTGATCCATGCACGCACGCAGCCCTGCACAACTGGGGCAACAAGGCAGGAATGCAGTGTGGCTGTGTGAGTGCACAAAGGTAATGACGGGTGTCCACCGCAAACCCCCCAAAGGGGATTTGTTTTGGGGACGGGAACAGTTGCAGGGATGCTTATAAACAACAGTGCTGGTGTGGGCGTGCCAATCATACACTTACACAGGTGGCGAGAATGACATCACCGTCCTGGCGGCTTCTGACCCGGCCCCTAGCGGCCACGCGGTGCAAGTAGCGCGCGTAAACGTGATGGACACCTACAATGATTGGTATGAACTGCGAGCGGTGCACGCGATTCCAGCGAAACGTAAACCATGTGACAGAGCTCAAGCCATGGCAGCACCGTTCATGCTCGGTTGAGGCTGGCAGAATTGCAATGTACGTGCGTGAACGTGTGTCGTTCTTAGGTTGGACGCTGCATGTGAGTGCACGCATGCCTTGTGACGGTGCTATGCGGCAAACGCTCTGCACGAGGCTGCAGAGTTGCTTGTCAGCAATTTGGTACTGAAGCCATCCGGCCTTCCCTGCTAGTCACTCGTTCCGCCCTTCCCTGCTGGCTGGCATACCGCATCGCTAACCACTATCACCTGCCTGCAATTCCCCTCGCTCTCCCCATGCTGTGCCATGCATGCATCCCTTTAGGCACCTTGAACTGCAGCTGGATGCGCCTCAAGTCATCCTCCCTGCAGTGCTGGCGGTGGGGCTGCCGCTGGCACTGCTGGTGTCGATCGGCCTGTACATCATGCTGCTGCAGAGGTGGGTGGGCGCTTGCAGGACAATAATACATCATGTGGCGTGCACAGAGCATGCAAGGCGCGGAGCATGCCGTGCGCATGAACCTCTGGATGTGACGGGTGTTTGTGCATCTTGTGTGCGCTGTACTGCAGGCACAAGTACCGCACGCTGGTCAACTCCTTGGTTCCGGAGCAGGTGGCGACGAAGCTGTGGGAGAAACACACGCATGCGAAGGAGGACGGCGCAGGCTGCACACCCATCAGGGTCGTAGGTGAGGGGCGTACATGTATCAATGCATAGGTTAGGGAATGCTCCATGCTGGCCTAGCTAGCAACTGCGTGTAGCTTGCACCACGTGGCCACATGGCATCGCACTGTGGCAGGCATTCCAGGTAAGGGGAGCGAGGAATAATAATGATGGAATAATAATAATGATGCAGGCGATAGCTGGCGGGTGAACTATCCGTCATCCATACTTGGCACGCCACGAATCTGGTGACCTCAGCGCGTGTAGTTGGTCGACTTACATCCGCGTGCGTTAAATCGATTGCAGCGTGCTGTGCATTATTGCGAATGGTCCTGGGATTCCCGGTCACCCCTTCCAGCCAGGGGATTACAACAGCATCGCTGCAACCAACTCATAAGCCTGCCGCCCTGGCAGGCATATCACGTTGTCCCCTCACCCTACACCCCACATGGCCTGACTCTGATGGCTCCAACGTTCACCTTCCACAGGCACTCCCGCCGACAAGATGATGGCCATGCTGGGTCAGCTGCTCAAAGGAGAGACGCCCAGCACACAGGACATTGTAATGGTGAGGCATCCAAAGCCCGTAGAAACATTCGGTACTTGAATGGCTTTGCGCAATAACCGCACAGCAAACTGGTGCAATGTGGCCAGCCCCACTAGACTCATGGCTGACGTCTTTCTCTTTCTCCACCCCCTCCCTTGTGTGCCCTTGTGCCCCACGATCAGGCTCGTACCGCACTGCAGCACAACTGGGATCTTCATAAGCCGCTGGACCTGGCAGCCGACATACGCGACGCAAACATGGACGTAAGTGGGGCGCAGATTACGTGAAGTTTAACAAAATTGGAGACACGTGATATACTGACATGAGGTTGCTGGACCAATACGCCGCACTGGCGTTGGTGCTGTACGCCTGCATGGGCCGATGGTGCCTGGATAGTCTACGGTGGCCTGTTACCACTGAACTACGGAAATCGCTGACAATCCACCAGTCCCCTAGATATACTGGCAGATGCCAGTATCACAGACATTGATGGGTTTACACTGGCAGTACCTAGCACAGGTCTTGCTGTTTTGGAATGCGCTGTACTGTGTCGCATGGTCATGTCTGCGGCTTGTAACTCTCACATGCTCCCACAGGATGATGTTGCGCAAGCGCTGATGCGGCAGCTTGCCCCCACCAACACCTTCAACGACGATGTGAGTAGTGCTGCAGCGGCGGTTGGCTGTGAGGGGGGTGGGATTGAGGAGGGGGCGAGTATTTGAACTTGAACTCTTGAAGCACAACCTCTGCAACAGGCTGCACGCGCGCCTGGTATGGTGGGCCCACATCGGGCCGCACAGCTGCAGATGCTATGATGTTCAGCATGCAAAGTAGTATCGTTCAATGTATGGTCCTTGCAAGGCAGGTCGTCCTCATCCCTCCCCTCGATTGGCAGCCCAATGCCTTTTGCATATGTGCTGGGCCTGCCACAGGTGGCTTACCGTGCGTTTGATTATGATGATGACGCGAACATGAGAAACGGCAACGCCCACGTAGCTGCCACAGGCGCCAAGGCAACCTACTCACCCCAGGCAGTGCTGCGCATGCTCATGGGCAGCAGCAGCAGCAGCAGCCTCCGCATCTCCCAACACTCCTTGGATGGCAGCACCGGGTCCAGTAAGTCACATAGCCAATGCATGCGGCACAGGCACATAGAGGCGGCATGGGCTGGTGGCGCTTAGGGATTAGGGCGCCTGTAGCGCCTGAGGCCTGGCCGATGGCGTGTGTGCACGGGGGCGCTGCAGGGGGAGGGAGGGGCAAGTGTGCGGGGGGGGGCCCGCACTGTCATCAGCAACCACACGGCTCACATGGCACACGATCACGCTCCCCCTGCCTTGTCGACGAATGACAACATTGTGACATTGTTACATGTTACAAGCAGCACTAACGCACGTAACCCCGTACCATGAGCCCCGTACCATATGCTCATGCGCCGTCGCCTCTGCTCGTTTCAGCGATCTGTATCAAGCGATACAAGCGTTTTGTTGTGTGGTGGCGCTCCAGCAACCAAGGGCTCCCTGTTTCCATTATTGGTGGTGCGTTTGTGTTTGCAGCGATGCCCCAGACGAGCACCGCGACAGGCAAGGGCCGGCTCCTGCCAAAGGCACAACGCCCGGCAAGCGGTGTTGCGCTCAGCCCCCGCGCCAGCAGGGCCATGCTGCTTGCCAGCGGCAGCCCAGCGTGCGCTGCACATGTGTCAGTTCAAGAGCTTGTGCCGGGGACGCCCTCTGGTGGCGGCGGTGGCGGCGATGGCGGATCGGCGAGCGCGGTGAGCAGCGTTGCGCAACCCGCATGACTGCATTAACTAGTGCGAGGGTGCTAGTGTGAGAGTGCGCACGTGTGTCTGCATTCACCCTCACAGGTGCTAGTTGTGTCCCTGCTTTTGCACATGCACACCTGCTAGGCGCGTCAGAAAGCAGGGGCACACCTGGGTCTATGCCATGTGATTGCTGTGGGGCGCGCTAGGTGTGTGCATGGTGTGCGTGTTCGCACACCCGCTTGGTGAGTGTGATGTTGGTGGCGGGCGGGCGGATGGCAGCCTCACCAGCTGCATTGACCTCATTGAGCCCCACCCCCCGGTGCTGCCCCCCCCCCTGTGCAGGTCCAGCAGCCAGCGGAGGGTGGGTGCAATGACATGGAGATGCAGTCTGCGCCTCAAGCCCACCAGCAGCAGGGCAAGGCAGCGGCGCCTACCGTGCCCGCACCCCTCCTGGAGCATGCGGAGATGATGCTGGCGGCCTCAGACTCGTGGCACTTTGACGCGTTCGCGCTGGAGGAGGCAACCAGGGTAAGCAGGGGCTACCCCGCGGTTACCTGAGTGATGTGACAGCTACAACCTGAGTGACTTTGAGGCTGAAGCGAGCTGCCAGGACCTGACTTGTAGTAACATCGCATTGCCTCCTGCCTGTGGCGGTCCGCTTCCTAGCCACGCATACCCACACAGCTGCGCCTTTACATGGCTACTTCAGCAGCAGTTCAGTTTGTGCAAGCTACGCATACATTCCAGGAAAACCTGGCCGTGTTCAGACAATGCACTCGCGTTCATGCAATAAAAAAAAACCCACAGGGCCACCCGCTGTCCTCCCTCACATTCTATTTGGTGAGCCGCGCCGGCCTGCTGGAGCGCTTTGCCATCCCACCCCTCACATTCGCGCGCTACCTGCGCAAAGTGGAGGCGAGCTACGTGGACAACCCCTACCACAACGCAACGCACGCCGCTGATGTGCTGGCCAGCATGCACGTCATCATCACGCAGGGCGGGCTGCTGGGCGGATACGTCGACCCGCTGCGCCTGCTGGCATGCTACATCGCCGCAGTGCGTACGCCGGCCCTCACAAAGCCAACCGCTTGCGTATGCATGTCGTTTCCACTAAGACGGGCCTTTATGTGTTGAAGCTTTGGACATCCTGTGAACCATATGCTTCCAGGGCAACCAAGCGTGATTCTAGCATACAGGGTGACCCGGATGCACATACACGTGTAGTATGTAAAGTGCTTGCTTACCGAAATGGCACTAAAGCCATGAGCATGCGGCTGCATGGAATGCCCAGAGCTGTCATCACCAACATTTGGACACCTTTTTGCGTCATTTGTGCTCTTGCCCTGCAGGCGGCGCACGACATGGGTCATCCGGGGCTGACCAATGACTTTTTGATTGTCACGCACGACCCGCTTGCGCTGCTGTACAACGACAAGGCCCCCCTGGAGATGCACCACGCATCTGCTGCACTCACGCTCATGCACCAGGAGCAAACCGCGTGGCTACCCGGTGAGTTAATGCATGAATGTGAGCAACGATCCCATATCATTGTTTGCGTCTGTGTCCATCCGTGGTGCCCAGTTGTTGGCAGTTCTGCACCGGGAAGCAGTCGACACACACTTGCGATGCATGCGACTTGTACAGTACCCACCCAATGTCTTTGCTGTGGCCACATGTTTGCTCTCTAACAGCACTTGAGGCGGATTTTTGCATGGATGCTTATCTATTTGGCCCATACCGCCCGAATGCACGCAGGTGTTTCCCAGGCCGACCTGATGGCCTTCCGTCGCCTCGTGATTGAGCTCATCACCGCCACCGACATGAAGCTGCACTTCACCATTGTCAGCCAGTTCTCAAGCATGTACGGCACCGACTCGGCCGATGCTGCGGCGGCAACGGCAGGGGGGCCGAACGGCGCCGGCTCCGTGCCAGGGGTGACCGTCAGGTGCGTGGCAACAAGAGCTGATGCTGTGTAGAGCTCATGAGGACAACACGCAGGCGCAGGGGGGGCCTAGGGGGGGACAGCCAACGGATGCACCCCAATGCCTGTCTGCTGCCAAAACGTTCCATGGAGTGCGACATAGCAGCATACGCGTGTGTACGTATCATCCAGTACGTATCATCCTGTATCATCCTTGCGCCGTGCAGGGTGTCGCAGGGCGGTGACGGGGCTAACAACGACGTCCCGGCCAAGGTACTAGAGCCCAAGGGCGAGGCGGAGCGGCTGATCGCGCTGCAGGTGGTGATCAAGTGCGCCGACCTGGGAGCTACGGGCGCCTCACGGGACGTGAACAAAGTGTGGGTGGATGTGCTTGAGGAGGAGATGTTTAAGCAGGTGAGCCACGTGTGTATGCTGCAGTAGAAGGCAACACTGTGTCGACTAGAAAGCAAGGGAGGATTGCCTGCATGGGTGCAGTACAGACAAGGCAGCGGGGGCACGCGTGCAGTACACGTGGCGACGCATGGGCACAGCTCAGGCGGGGGCTTGTGTGCAGCACTCCCTCCTGCATGGGTATCAGCATGAGCACGTCAGGCATGTAGTTGGTGCAGAGCAAGTTGCGTGACAAAACACACACGGCAGACATGTCAATGCACGCGACGATGTGTACCTGGCAGCGTTGTCAGATGGGAGTGTTTAGTGAGGATGCTCATGGTGTGTCTGCTTGCAGGGCGACAAGGAGCGCGAGCGG
>BDDA01000185.1:144020-156917 GCA_001662385.1 Chlamydomonas asymmetrica | reverse complement strand
GGGCGTCAGCAAGAGCCAGGTCGGGTTTTTCGAGTACGTCGTCAACCCACTGTACCAGCACCTCGCCACTGCGTTCCCCGCCACCAAACACATCCAGCAGCACATCCTGGACAACTACCGCTACTGGAAGGCGGTGCAGCAGCCACCACCACAGGTGAGTGCCCCTTAGCTCATGGATTGCAGCCAGATTGCACCAGCATTGCATTTGCAATCAGTCCAAAAAGTGTCAATCAACAATGTAATGGATTACTAGACTGAGTAGTGCCGTGTCGACGTACATGCTGTCCGTGTGCTACCACTGCATGCGTGAATTTGATATCGTTGATGCTGTGTTGTTGCTCCAGGGTGGCATCAAGATATCCGCCAGCGGTTCACAACGCGATTCACAGCGCGGCTCGTTGCAGGCTGCAGGACCGCCAGTGCCGCCAGCGCAGCCGGCATCGGCCTCCCCCCGCCCTTCGGTCACCAACGGTGCCAGCGGTGGTGCCGGCAAGGCCGACCGTGCCAGCCCTGGTAAGCTGTGTTCAATGGGTGTACGGCACACATGTAGTTGTGGTGGTGAGGGGAGTGGATGTCAGGGTCAAGGCCAGGTGGATTGCTTTAGTATGTGCTTCTGCATGGGCCACATACGGGACGTGCATGCTGGTGCACATGCATGTTGGCATTATGGTTGTGATGCATTGATGCTGGTGATTGCGCTGTGCTGCACTCAGCCGCTTGTGGCCATGCATGATGCTTATGCTGAGGTACTGCACTATGCCCTTCTGGCCCTCTTGCACACCATGTGCATGGCTTGGTGACCCCCTTCTGCTTGCCTGGTCCCCATCTGGGGGGAGCATGGGCCGTGTGGCCAACACGCTCCTGATGTAACATAACATGACATAACCATTATGGTTGTGATACCATGCGTCAATTACATGTGGTGGGTTGCCCTAACAAGCTGTGAACCTTGGTGTGCTGCCACCATTTGCATTTTTATTCTGCCGGTGCAGTCACGCCAGCATCTCTGCCCAAGGGACGCGACCATTAGCCACGTGCATGCACCCAGACCAAACCGTCACACAGCACCTCTATCCAGCCATTACAGCGGCCGCTGCGCAGGTTCCTTGTTTTGTGAAGCTGTCGCAGCCATGCAAGAAGGATGCTGGGAGGGAGGCCAGACGGCCATCATGGCGTGCGGCCACTTTCAACGGCCATGCGGCAGCGGTAGCAGCAGCGAGGATGCTGCAGGGGATAGAGCAGTACCGCAAGCAGCGCGCTGTTGCCGTCTGCAGCCTGCCGGTGACTTTGTGTGCAACCCGCTGTCTGTGCTGCAGTTGCTGTAGCTGGGTGAGCTGGGTATGTGCACCAGCATTGGTTTCATTTAGGGTGGTATGTGTAATGTCACATCCTGTATTAGTAATGTGTGTGCGCCGCCGTGCACTACATACATCATGGCGCCGTACGTACAGCTTGTGCCTGGCACACACGCAACAGGCATGAAAGCCACATACTGACCAGCCAGCCTCGCTAGCAGTGAGTGAATTAATGTGGGAGATGACTGGTCAGGCCAATGCATGAATGCATTGCAACGGGTTGTTCAGTGGGTGGCATGCCTCGCGTGGACGCGTTTCCAACACCTACGGCATTTGTACACACAGGCCTTGAAAGCAAACCAACACAACAAATGTGAGGACATATGGTCTGTCCTGAGCCTGAGCGGGCGTATGTTACGGTATGTTATGTTAGCAGGAGTGTGTCGGCCGAATGGCCCATGCTCCCCCAGATGGGGACCTGCGCGTTCATATGGCGTCGCCGCTTGTTATGAGTGCATGCCAGTGCGTTAGGACCGAGCACCCTTGAGGGGACCACAGCGGCCGGTTCAGGCGCCAGCAGGGCCAGCGATGGCGCAGGCGCCCTGGGTGCTGTGTGCTAGACGTGCGCTGATGTAGAAGGTGATTTTGCACAAGAAGGAGGCTCCGTCAAGCACTTGGCAATGCAGGATATGTCCTGCAGAGCATATGGCTCTGCAGTTGAGGGATTGCTGGCATGTTGTCGAGGAGACAAGCAACATGTGTGGATTCTTGGTTTTGGGAGTTGAGGTGAAATTAAGATTAGATGCATGGATCTGTTATGCCTGCACATTGGATCTGCCCGTATGGTTCATGCGGTCGTCGCGAGCATGTGCGGGGTCGCGCGTGCGGGATACTGGAGGCTTGTCAGTAGTGCAGTATCCACGCCTGCATGGTGTGGCGCAGTGGCGGATTGAGTAAGCGTCCGGGGGCTTGACAGGCGATGAGGGAATGCGTCTTCTGGTACCTGCACATTACCGAAACACTTGTTTACATGATGCTCAGTTGGCCGGCATGAAGTAGATTCCTGGTGCCCTCTCCCGCCCCGCATCGGCGCACAACTTGCTGATGATTGCGATTGCCTGAGCGCCTGTTTGCCCATGCAGCTATGTGTCTCATTGCCGGCCATGAGCCTATCTACCTGCCGCAAGGCGTGGCTCTGACCGATGGAGCCCGTCCATATCTTCCTGTTGGCTGAGCGCTCGTACGTACCCCAGCTGTGCGGAAGCGCGTTCACGCACAGTCTGGGATTCTTTTGTTTTCTGTCTAGAATGGGAGCGGCTACAGTCTCAGAAGCCGCTGCTGAACGATGCAGTCAGCGACTGGACCAGACAAGCCTGACCCTTTTGACCAGGAGACCTGACCGGAGTTGATAATGACAGGGACAGGGATTGAAGCAAAGCCTGCCAGTGCAAGACAAGCCAGTCCGGCACAGCAGCCCTGCTTGGGCTATTGGTTTTGTGTCCATTGGTTCCCATGCCAAGCACATTTCTGGCATGAGCAGCCGGCGGCATGAGCAGCCATTACAGTGGTCTGCTGCAGCATGCGTGCACCACCGGTCACAACATCCCGCTTCGCACGCTGGGCTGCCAAACATGGTGGCTAGCTGTTGCTGTGTAGCAAGCTCACGCCTTGCATGTATTGCTGGACGAGCTGGGTGGATGTCGGCTTTAGGTGTGCCCTTTATTGGGAACTAGAATCCGGCTCTGTACGCTGTTCTGGCGTCAGTGATCTGGTCTATTGTCATGCACGGCTCACGTGTGCCATGGATGCCGTACCATGGAAGTGAGTGTGGTGATTGCATTCAACAATGCGCAGTGCGCATGCGCACCGATGTGTGGGTTACCGTATAGGCTGAGTGCTCCTGAGTGCCTGATGTGGAGGCATTATTTCAATCTTGTATCACCCTCCACCCATTTCAATGTCCTGCGTGTGTATATTGTGTGCCATGCATCAGTACACACTGACGGGCTCACTCATGAGAGATGTTCTACCATACCCCATGACCCCGCCGCCCCGTGCAACCTCTTCACCTGCCTGCCCGTACAATGCAAATGACGCGGCCCGCGTTGTTTTCCCCATCTTGCGCATCCCACTTAATGGTGACGGGGGCCGCCCTGAAGGATATGGGGGGCTATGGAGGTTTCTCCTCCGAATTTGCACGCCTTGTGCGCTTAACTTCTCTGGCCCTCGTTGCAAAGCCACATTATATTGTGCACTGACATTTGCTGCTCGTCTCTCAAGCCTTGGGTGGCATGGCTGTCGTCGGTGAAACTGAGAACAACCATAAACAGTGCTCCCACTTGCTGTTCGTCCCACAAGCCTTGTGGCAATAATGCGGGTCTGTGATTGGGTTGTCAGTATTGCACCCTACTCATTCTCATTGATGTGATGATATGCTATCTACAATGCAATATGCAAACACCTTGCAGTGGTGCCGAGCGCTGCCCTCAGCTGATCGTCCTTGCGGCCTAGCCGCCAACCTCTTGTTGCTTAGAGATTCAGGTCGGCGTTTGAGCAGGACATGTCAGTGGCTGACCGCTACGCTGGTTGCTGAAGCTGCATGCACGGCTGCATGCACTGTTGCACTGCTATGGTGTTGGGCTGATGATGAGCTGGTACAAGTGTCGCCAAGATGACGGCCGGATAACAGCCTTGATGCGCTGGACAGCAGGGCAGCGGGTACATGCGACTGTCAGGCGTGCATAATGTGCGATTGCGTGCACACGGCCAGGGACGGGGGGCCAGTAGCACGCCCTTGTGGCCCGTGTTGATAGAGTGGCTGCAATCACCGCAAGGTGAGGGACCAGGCCAAAGCCAAGGTCAGGCGCCAGGCAGGCCGGCGTCCCCGTCGCCAACAGCCGTGCCCCCAACTGCATGGGGTGGTGGCAGCGGCGGCGGCGGGGATGGTGGCGGGGGAGCGCTGGGCTAGTTGGGCAGTAGGAGCGGATCAAACGCCCCTGGAGCGCTAGGTGAGGATCAAGAGATGAGGGAGCATGCACATGCCGGTGTCAGAATGCCGCAGTACGATAGGGTGTTGTCGCGTAAAGAGTGGCGTGTGGAGCCGCATCTGCAACAGAGAAGTAAGAAACACGGTGCAACAGGCCCAACTGAACCTACCTGCTGCATGACCAAGTGGTTTGTGCCTCCGCGAATATGGTATTCCCAGCCGCCTTCTTCCCCGTACGCAGGTCTGCCGCAAGGCCAGCAGTCCCTGACCTTGCTTCCTTTACACATGTGTCCCCTACAGCGCTGTCCCCTAGAGGGGCTTACCTGGTCGCCCCCACGCCCCCCTGACCCGCCAC
The DNA here is from genome assembly GCA_001662385.1 of Chlamydomonas asymmetrica. NCBI lineage: Eukaryota > Viridiplantae > Chlorophyta > Chlorophyceae > Chlamydomonadales > Chlamydomonadaceae > Chlamydomonas > Chlamydomonas asymmetrica. The sequence continues at coordinate 152,281 of BDDA01000185.1, read as the reverse complement.
TGCCATCCTCCCACCGTGCCAACTAAAGCAGCTTTAAGAGCCCCCCCGGAGGGTGCTGCATGCAGGAACAGCGTGCAACATGGATGCTGCCGGAGCCAGGGGTGGAGCGCATGCCGCTTGCTCCAGCTGGCTCATGCTCCTGGCTATTGGGGCAGCAACGGCAGCGTCAGCGGTGGAGGCGGCGGGGAATACTGACTATCCTGACCACGCCGCAGCGGCAGTATAGGCAGTAGCGGCGGTGACGAGGGCAGGGATGTGGATGATTGCAGCGGCAGGCCGATGAGCCAGCAGTCTGCACTGGATTACAGCATGCATTCACTACACACTCCTAGCCAGGTCATCATGACTCGGAAGACTCGGTCCAGGGAGGCTTTCGAGCCGCGAGTGGCGGGACCGCGCTTCTGCGCTAGGCCGCTTAGGAGCTCTTACAGCCACTTGGCTAGCTTGCTGCAAGACTGAACAGCAGGTTTTGGGACGCTCGTGTGACGTACTGCTTCGTCTGTATCGCACACCCGTGGGTGCTGCAGAGAAACTCCCTCCGGAGTCCAGACTGGCAGGAGCAAAGTTGTATTGCCTGGAGAAGCCGATGCCGCTGTCATTATGCACTGCTTTCTGGTTTTTGCAAGCTGTCACATCAAGGAAGGCGAGACTGTGAACGTTCCAGTAGTGTCCAAACTGACACGAACTGAAACTTGGTGCGTGATGCGGTTGTGCGCTAGCAGGCTTGCGCAAAGGTGAAAGCCACAGTTATACCATGAACGATACATAAAAGGCAAGTTCAGTTTGTGCCGCAGCACAACCTGTGAGGCCCTGCCCTGCGATGAGTTTGGACTCCTGAGTATCCGGAGCGGCTGAACCATAGCGTATGGAAGAAAGGGCAGGTGGCGAAACTGAGAATCATCGTGCCAGATATGCGAAGTGTTTACCAGATACTGTAACCGGCCACGGTGGACCTGTAAGACACTGCAGTATCAGGGCCCGTCCCATTCCAGCCCACCCTTCCGCCAAACAATGAAACCCCAGCTAAGGCGTCCAGAATAAAACTGCACACCCAGGGAACCCCCTCGAAGTGCAAAACCACCCTGTGGCAAACCACCATACCACTCGCGGATTGGATGTATGACGCAGCTGTGACGGTAATGCCGAAACCCAGCAGTGAGAGCACAGTTGAATTGAGATCTGATTGCAAATGCAAGACAGGAAATGTGGCGTAGAAAGTATTGCACTACGTGTTTGAAGTGAGTGGTTCCTGGGCATCGCTGTAGTCAGGACGACTGCTGCGCGTTGTTGGTAACTAGTATAGTGGCCCTGTCACGCGACTGCATGGAACAGTTAACTATGCACATTTGCTTCTGTGAACGCTGAATTGTGCCTGGGGTGTGGCGGTGTCTTAGAGGGATTGGTACCTTGGCATCCAAACGGCTGCCGTACATGACCTTAGCAATCAGGCTATCACACACCTGTGTGTATGAACTAGGGAATCAAAACATTACCATGATAGCTTACATATATTTCAAACTTTTGGCTCAAGAATTTAGTGGGAGCAAGGTATTACGCCGCAGCGGACGTGTGAGCTGCTGCAAATAGCGACGGTGGTGCACGCTGGGACGATCGGCAGGAGAAGGCCAGCAACTGCCTGCTATGAGCAGGATGGGGCTTTCAGGGCTAAGGGTAAGTGCCAGTTAGCACACATACGTCGTTTCCTTTTTCCAACGCTCCCAGCATGGCGTCGTTAAACTGCACTTTGAAAGTGCAGACACGGGAGCGACTTGGTCATCCGGAAGGGCCAAGTGGACAGGTGTGCGTTGCTAGTAATAAGACAGTCCATGCATTCTTGAACTTTGTTTGTATTCTTCCTGCAGCGCTGGGTAAGAATGGTGAAGGGCACCCCGCACCTTGTCGCCCTGCCCCTTGCGGTGTGCTTAGTGCTGTGCGGGGCAGTCGCATTGGCCGCAGTATTGGCGCAGCGGTCGGAGAATCAAGCGTTGCAGGTGCGTGTCCGTCGGTATCCCTCCCGGCCGTCCCTCGAAACCCAGCCCACCGTCCGGAGACCTCGTCCATGCTCGTGGGCTTGTCCTATTCTACCAAAAAAACTCCCTTCCAGCTTGTTTTATTTCAGCCCACACCAGCTCAGCCTGTTCCTGGATAACTCATGTCCACCATATGTGAACATTCTGCAAAAGTGACTTTCACCCGGTCATGGCGCACATTAACCGCAGGACCGGACCCGTTCAGAACTGGAGCAAGTTACTTCCACGATGACAACTACTTTGAACCTCTTATTCTCACAAGTTGTGGCCGTTGAGGCAGCTGTGGGCGCCATGAGGAACTGGACGACCGTCAAGGCTGCGTGGCCAGCCCTGGCGAAAACGCTTGGGGAGCAAGAAGTACGTTCGGAAGCTGAAAGCATTTATGGTAGTTGTATGCGTGCTGAACATCTTGCTTCAGAATGGGCATCGAGTTGGTCGCTCAGACTCTATCTGCCTGCTGCCCTATCTATGGCAGCAGAGAGAACTGCTTGTCAGAAAAGGAATTGCCCAAACCCACCTGCAGGGAAACTTCAACAAGCTCAACTCGCTGAGGATGCTGGCACTGCTACCGAATGGTATAGTGCAGAATCAGTATCAACCTCAGGGTTCAACTGTGGCACTGCCAATCGGCTTTGACGCCATCGGCCCCGCCACAAACCCGTACCTCAAGCCCGCCTTGCAAGCTATAGCAGCGAAGGAGACTCTGCTGGGAGTGAACCTGGTAAGAGCAACAAGCAGCAGAACAGCCTGCGACCCTGACAACAGGTATCTTACGCTACCATGTGACCTGACGAGACTCACTTGGTCCAGCCATGACTGTACCATTTCCTGCGATCACTGCCCCGGCATAATGGCTGATAATGTATGCAACAAACGGTCGGCTTATATGACCACGATGGACCAGCCGTTTTGTCACGTGGCAGACATCAGTAATGCAGCGAGACTGAGTGCACCGACCAGACTCGCTCCGACCATCCAGTGCACCTGCGACGGCAGACTCATCAGCAATTTCATCAGTCATACCTGAGGGTGTGTCCGCAAGCTTGCTGCACGGCGTGCAACACACCAGACCCTTTCCTGCCAGCAGGCTGAAATCCATGTGTGGGGCTTGACTGTCACTTGCATTGTCTTGGGCGCGTTGTGTTCACTATCGTGTCACAGGCTCGCACCGCATGATGCAGTTCGTGCGTCATTCACATCCCCCACATGCCCCTGTCCGTGAACTGCAATACTGCACTTACGTCTGCAACGCAGAACCCCGCCAACGGCAACCCTATGGCTCCCGTGGGCATGATGGTGATGACGCTCTCAGTTTATGTCAGCGGAGTACCGCTCTCGGAGGATTTCGGCCTGCCCGAGTCTTATCCAGACAACGCCAACACCACGCGCGGCACGCGGCCAGATGTGTGTGACCCCGCATACTGCTACAACGCCACCACGCAGACGCGCTGGTGGGGCCTGGTGACAGGCGCCTTTGATTTCGAGTCCATTAAACAGCTATACTTCCACGACCTGTGAGTGTTCATGGTTTCAAGGTGCATGCATGCATCCGGCTCGCCCCTAATAAGTTGCAATTTCCCCGCACGATTCAGCGCAGCCAGCTGGGCTTGGCAAGGCAGTGTGAGCGCATATGGGTGGGTGACGTGTGTGAGCAATCAGCAGTGGGAATGGGAACGGTGAGAGAGGTGAGAAGGATGGTTGTTATGCCATGGATGCCTTGCATAATTGTGTAGCCATGCAGGGGGTGCGTGGGTGGAGCGGTTAACACACACCAGCCATGATTGCGCTGCGCTGCATGCGTGCATGCATGCTGTTTGCTGCCCTCATGCACCTTACGACCCACTTGGGGTGCATGCCGGCTAATGCCCCTGCTGGGCAGTTCCACTGTCTGCTTGGGAGCCATTGCAGACGAACACAGCGTGAACCACTCCAAGGACGGCGCTCATGCGACAGAAATGAGTCGCGGCCAATGGCAGACTGCTAGCATTTGTTCCTTGCCATGTGTGCGGTTTGAGTGGCTGCTGACGTTCACAACATGCCTCTGGTGCAGGTCACTCAAGCGTGAGAAAGGCAGCAAATACCTGTACCGCTTTTACCAGAGGTCACCACTACTCACCCAATTTGGTGAGCGCTGGGAGGCATGCAGCGGGGATGCTGATGCTGCTGTACTGCACTAAGCCCTTGTGTCCATCTTGCACACCATGTGCACAGCTTGGTGAGCCTCCTCTGCTTGTCCCCATCTGGGGGGAGCATGGGCCGTGTGGCCAACACGCTCCTGATGTAAAATCACATGACATGCAGCGGGACCACCTCCATCAAGCTCACATATGGTGAGGGTGTGTGGAGAGGGTGAGGGCGTGGGGGAGCGCAGCACCTGAGCATCTGCGCTCCAGAGCATCGCTAATACACCATGAAAGTATGTGGACAGGGCTATGCGGTTGACAGACAGCAGCACCGTGCCCCTGGTCCCCCCTTTATTTATAAGGGGGGGTATGTGATGGGGCATACGGCCAACACGGCTCTACCTACGTGGGCGCTGCCATGACGCATGCTATGCTGCATCACACATCACACATCACACATCACACATCACACGTCACACATCACTGTCCAGTACGCAACACATGCTGATCCATGCATGCACGCAGCCCTGCACACGTCGGTGGGGGCAACAAGGCAGGAATGCAGTGTGGTTGTGTGAGTGCACAAAAGTAATGACGGGGGTCCACGGGAAACCCCCCAAAAGGGGATTTGTTTTGGGGACGGGAGCGGCTGCCGTGGTGCTTATAAACAACAGTGCTGGTGTGGGTGCGCCACTCATACACTTACACAGGTGGCGAGAATGTCATCACCGTCCTGGCAGCCTCCGACCCACCCCCTAGCGGACACGCGGTCCAAGTAGCGCGCGTAAACGTCATGGACACCAACAATGATTGGTATGAACTGCAAGCAGTGCATGCTATTCCAGCGAAACGTAAACCATGTGTCAGCTCAAGCCATGGCAGCACCGTTCAAGATCGGATGGCAGAAATGCAATGCACATGCAAGAGTGTGCGTCGTTCTTAGGTTGGACGCTGCATGTGAGTGCATGCATGCCTTGTGACGGGCTGCGGCCGCTGCTTGTTTGGTACTGAAGCCATCCGGCCTTCCCTGCTAGTCACTCGTTCCGCCCTTCCCTGCTGGCTGGCATACCGCATCGCTAACCACTGTTACCTGCCATTCCCCTCGCTCTCCCCATGCTGTGCCATGCGCATCCCTTCAGGTACCTTGAACTGCAGCTGGATGCACCTCAAGTCATCCTCCCTGCAGTGCTGGCGGTGGGGCTGCCGCTGGCACTGCTGGTGTCCATCGGCCTATACATCATGCTGCTGCAGAGGTCCGTGCTTACAGCGCTTGCGTGCAGGACATTAGCTCGTCACGTGGCGTGCGCAAGCTGAAATGCACAGAGCATGCAATGCGCAGAGCATGCAATGCGCTGGAACCCCTGTGGAATTGTGCATCATGTGTGCGGTGTACTGCAGGCACAAGTACCGCACGCTGGTCAACTCGTTGGTTCCGGAGCAGGTGGCAAAGAAGCTGTGGGAAAAACACACCCATGCAAAGGAGGATGGCGAAGGCTGCACCCCCATCAGGGTCGTAGGTGAGGGGTGTACAACCGTGCATGCGTAGGTACAGAGCGTAGTGCGCTCACATGGCCATATGATATGGCACTAAGGCAGGCATTTTAGGTAAGGGGGACGATGATGATAATGCAGGGGCTACCTGGCAGCGTCAACTATCCGTCATGCACTTGGCACGCCACAAGTTGGGCGGCCTCAGCGCGTGTGGTTGTCTTACACTTGCGTGCGTTACATCGATTGCAGTGCGGCACGGCGTATAATCCCAGCCACCCCTTACACTTAACGGCCCCAGTACAAACAAAATCATTGCTGCAACCAGCGTATCAGCCTGTCGCATGGGCAGGCTTATCACGTTGTCCCCTCACCCTACACCCCACATGGCCCGACTCTGATGGCTCCAACGTTCACCTTCCACAGGCACCCCCGCTGACAAGCTGATGGCCATGCTGGGCCAGATGCTAAACGGGGAGACGCCCAGCACACAGGACATTGTCATGGTGAGGCATTTAAAGCCCACACAAACATTTTGGTATGTGTATGGCTTTGCACAATATTTGCACAGCAAACGAGGTGCAATGTGGCAAGCCTCCAACAGAATCGTGGCTGATGTCTTCCCCTTCTCCACCCCCTCCGTTGTTTGCCCGCTTTCCCCTCCCTGCATCAGGCCCGTACCGCCCTGCAGCACAACTGGGATCTCCATAAGCCCCTGGACCTTGCAGCCGACATACGCAACGCAAACATGGACGTAAGTGTGGGGTATATCACGTGAAGCGCACCAACATCAGAGATATCAGATATGCGACATATTGACCTGAGATCCTGGGCCGATATGATGCACTGGCATTGTGCCGTACATCTGCATGGGCGAATGGTGCCTGGATAGCATGCGGTTGCCAGTGACCATTGTACAACGGAAATCACTGACGATCCACCAGTTCCTGGCAGATACCAGTTTCACAGATAGTGATGTGTTTACACTGGCAATGCCTAGCACGAATCTTGCTCTTTTCGGAATGCATTTACAGTGTCACACGACCATGCCTGCCACTTGCACCTCTCCCGTGCCCCCACAGGATGATGTCGCGCAAGCCCTGATGCGGCAGCTTGCCACCACCAACACCTTCAACGATGATGTGAGTATGTAGTGCTGCAGCGGTGGCTGTGAGGGGGGCGGGATTCAGGAGGGGGACGGGTACTTGAATTTGATCTCTTGAAGCAACAACCGCCGCAATAGTAACAACCGCTGCAACTCGCTGCACACGAGCCTGGAGTGGTGGGCCCACACCGGACATCACAGCTGCGGATGCGGTGATATTCGGCATGCAAAGCACGTATTCTCGTTCGTTCAATGTGTGGTCCTTGCAAGGCAGGTGGTCCTCGTCCCTTCCCTCGATTGGTTGCCTACTGCCTTGTGCATATGTGCTGGGCCTGCCACAGGTGGCTTACCGTGCGTTTGATTACGATGATGACACAAGCATGAGAAACGGCAACGCCCATGTAGCTGCCACAGGCGCCAAGGCAACCTACTCACCCCAGGCAGTGCTGCGCATGCTCATGGGCAGCAGCAGCAGCAGCAGCCTCCGCATCTCCACCCATTCCATGGATGGCAGCATCTTGTCCAGTAAGTTACAAAGCCAATGCATGCCGCACAGGCACATAGAGGCGGCATGGGCTGGTGGCGCTTAGGGATTAGGGCGCTTGTAGCGCCTGAGGCCTGGCCGATGGCGTGTGTGTGCGCGGGGGCGCCGCAGGGAGAGGGAGGGGCAAGTGCATATGGGGCCGGCGGGGAGGGGGGGCCCGCTGACATCAGCAACCACACGATTGACATGGCACGCTCATGCTCCTCGTGCATTCTTGAAGTGTAATACCGGTAGCTGCAACATGCTACAAGCAGCGCGAATCGCACAAACTTACTTACCGTGCTCCCGCACCATGAACCACGTACCATACATTAATATGCCTCGAGCGATCTTTGCAAAGCTAGACAAGCGTTTTCTTGTGTGATGGCGCTCCAACACCCAAACGTTCCCTGTTGACATTTATGGTGGTGGTGTTTTTGTGTTCGCAGCGATGCCCCGGATGAGCACCGCGACAGGCAAGGGCCGGTTCCTCCTAGAGGCTCAGCGCTCGGGAAGCGTTGTTGCGCTCAGCCCTCGCGCCAGCCGGGCCATGCTGGGTGATGTCTCGCTGCTTGCCAGCGGCAGCCCAGTGTGCGCTGCACAGGTGTCTGTCCAAGAGCTTGTGCCGGGGACGCCCGCTCGTGGCGGCGGTGGCGGCGATGGCGGATCTGTGAGTGCGGTGAGCCAGCGTTGCCCAACCCGCATGAATGTATCAGCTAGTGCGAGAGTATGCTATGTTATGTTAACATCAGGAGCGTATTGGCCACACGGCCCATGCTCCCCCCAGATGGGGACCAGGCGAGCAGAAGAGTGCTAGTATGAGGTTGCGAGTGTGTCTGCGTTCATTCTCACACCTGGTAGTTGTGTCTCTGCGTTTGCATGTGCGTGCGTGCTAACTGTGTCAGAAAGCAGGGACACACCTGGGTCTATGCAATGTGATTGCCGTGGGGCGCGCTAGGTGTGTGCATGGTGTGCGTGCTCGCACACCCGCT
>BDDA01000185.1:125438-137747 GCA_001662385.1 Chlamydomonas asymmetrica | reverse complement strand
CGGCCCCCCCCCCCCCCCCCCCCCCCCCCCCGGGGACCTGGGCAGGCGTATGGTGATCGTTGTCCATTATTTGTGCATGCCAGTGCGTTTAGTGCATTACAAGCGAGCACGCTTGGTGCACCTTTGAGGGAACCAAAGTGGCTGGTTCTAACGCCAGGGCCAGCAACGGCGGGCGCGTCCCGGCGATCTGGGGTGTTGTGTGATAGTACGATGCGCTGATGTGGGATATGAGTTGACCAAGAAGGCATGCTCCCTCGAGCAATCGACAATGCAGGCATGCAGGATTTGTCTTGCAGAGCATACGGTGCTGTTGAGGGATTGCAGGCATGTTGTCAAGGAGACGAGCAACATGTGTGGATTTTGGTATTGGGGGTTTGAGGTGTGAGAAGGGTATAATATATTAATATGCATGGTACATGTGATGCCTGCGAATTGGATCTGGCCCATATGTTATGTTATGTTACAGCAAGAGCGTGTCGGCCAAACAGCCCATGCTCCCCCCAGATGGGGACCTATCACCCGGTGGCTTGACGGCCATGAGGCAATGTGCCTGGTGGCGCCTAGTATACTACCGGTATTGGAACATTGACTTGATTACCGCATGTACGGTAATAACGGTAATGCTTGGTTGGCCGAGATGGAGATGGATGTAATGATTTTGGCGCCCTCTCCTGCCCCGCATTGGTGCACTCTACCCTGGCGATTGCTCCGCACTGCAGTATGAAATGCCCGAGCGCCTGCGTGCTTGCCCATGCAGCTATCTATTGTATTGCCGGCCATGAGCCTACCCACCGAAAGGCGTGCGTGGCGCCGGCCGCTGAGCCGTTCGTGTCTTCTTGCCGGCTGAGCGTTGCTAATCTGGTATGTAGCGCCAGCTGTGCCGATGAGGCTTCACGCACGGTATGGGATTCTTAGTTCATTTTAGCACGGGAGTGGCTCGGTTCAGGCTCGGAAGCCGCTGCTGAAGCCGGCGGCGACCGGCAGGACAAACCTGCCCCCCTGGGACCAGGAAACCTGACCGGGATGCACAACGAGAGGGACCGTTGTGCTTCCCGAAGCCAGAGCCTGGGAGTGCAGAACCGTCCGGTCCGGCACAGCATCCCGCCCTGTCTACGCTACTGCTTTTGCATCTTTTGTCATGCCGGCCATATTTCCAGCACGAGCGGCCGCCGTGACCTTGATTGCGGTATGCATGCACTGTGGATCATGCCATACCGCCATGCTGGGCTGCCAAGCGTGGTCAATAGCCGTTGTTGTTTACATTGTTTGCGTGGTCAATAGCAGTTGCCGTTGAGTGAGCTCACGTCTGTGCATCTACGGCTGGACTGGCTGGACGAGGGCTTCAGCTATAGGTGTGCCCTTGCTTGGGATATTGAACGCCCGCACAGTCTGCTGAGCTGCATTCGAGTTCCCAATCAAGCGGGCGTTGGTGATCTGGCTAATTGTCATGCACTACTCATGTTTGCCATGGATGCCGTACCACGGAGGCGAGTGTGGTGGTCACAACCAACATTCCGCACCACAGTGCCGGGTACCGTATGCTCAATGCTCCTGAGCGAGATTTGGGGGCATTGCGTAAATATCCTGTGTACGGTATGTAGCCAACGTGTGTCATTCATCAGCACACGGGCGTTGCCAATCAATGCACCATACAGTTGGCAGATGAGTCCATGACATGCGACCCCTTCGCTGGCCTCTGCCCGTACAATGCTACCAAAATGCCAAAACGCGCCCTGCAGTATTTGTCGCACCTTGAACATCCCACTCATGGTGACGGGGTCCGCCCTGGAGGGTATGTGGGTTATGGAGGGCTCCTCCAAATTTGTGCGTTGGCTATTGCCACCTAATTGACCTACTTCTTCTCATGCACGTGATACGCTAGCTGCAATGTAGTGTGCGAATCTATGCAGTTGGTGAAGAGCCCTGCCCTCTTCTGATCCTCTTTGTGGCCTAGCCGTCTCTGGATGCTCGGAGATTCAGCTTGTGTTTTGTGCACAACGCATCGGTGGCTGACCGCTACGCTGCTTTTCTGCAGGCGCACGGCTGCATGCATTGCTGCACAACGCATGGTATTGGGCCATTGGTGCGCTGGCAAACGAGTTGTTCATCATGTTGCCACCTGCTATTCCATGCGGATTCCATGTCAATCCCTTGTGCGACTGTTGGCTCATCATGCATGATGAACATCGCTGTGCTTTCAGGGCACTAGCTTGGCAAAGCCAGCCATTGCATGCCTTGCGCGCGATGACTGCATGCATGGATCCAATAACCACACGCACGCGCTCTTCATGGATTGGTACTCGCCCCGCTGCAGGTTCTGAAGCACTTCAAGCGACCGCAGGCAGGAAATGATGCTCATTTGTGTGTCGCCTGCATAGCCTGCCCGTGCACCTAGAATAGCATGCCATTCCCTTTCTGGCTATCCTCCCGAGGCTCCCCCACCTAATCATCTCCCACACATTGCGCTAAGAACCTTCAGCTTCACCCCCCCCGGTCTCGTGAGTTGCATCGCCCTCCAGCCTTACGCTAATTAGTAATTACGCGTCCAGCCCGACCAGAGAGCCCCGTTTATTGTGCCGCAGGGCTGGGCAAGTCTTGCTGATGATCGGCACCCACAGCCCCTTCTGCTATCCAGCTGTGCACATTGACTGCCCTCTGGTGAGCCCACCCCCACCCTCACCCCCCTCCGCTCCGCATCATACCGCTTTTCGTAGCCCTACAATACATGAACCGACGCCAACACACTCGCACCGCCATTCGCGTTGCCCCTGCTGGCTGACATGGGCACTGCATGCGCAGCTATGCCTTACGGGCACAGCAACGCACAACTTGTCTGCGTGTGTATCACATACCACCTTGGCAAAGCCAAGGGCGCGGTCAGCAGGGTTCGTCCATGCACGTATGCTTGCGCCCCTACCGCGCTCGCAGCAATGGACGCTTGTTCGCACCCTCCACCCGTGCGCGTTTGGTTTGCTCTGTATGCCACTGCGGGTGCACTCGTGCATGCATAGTCACGAACTGCCGCAATCGACTGTTGGTCGGGGCGGCGACCCACATTGCAGCCCACGCGTTGCGCCGCGTTTCGCTGCGCCATGATCACCTAGGCATCCCTGTGTAGTGTGTACCCTGTACTGAGAAGGCGGTAGACGCTGAACTAGCAGAACAGTATCCCACCCATGACACAAGCTAGCCAGACAGCTGATCGGCCTGGCGGATGCGTGTACAACATTGCAATCACAAAACAATACCTGTACACCACCGGTTACGCACAGCACGCAAGGCGCAGCCCGCCTGCCTAGCTTCTAGCCAAGCTAGCATGCCTGCTCTTTTCTGCACTGCCGCTGCATGCGCTTCAACAGTTGGGCCATACCAATCCAGCCTGCTAGAGCCGGAACGCTTGTGGCGGTCCTACATGTGTTACGTGGAGCAGTGTGCCACAACCTGACAAACATCTTGATGTACATACAGTCGTCAGCATGACGTGCGAAACCGTCCCCCCAGGCTGGCAAACATCAGCACCACAGTGTTGCTTGCATGGAAAGCTAGCTTGACAACTGAGCTCTGTAGGGCTAGGAGACCAAGCAAACAAGGCTGGGCACAGCAGTCGCAACGCACATTTGCCGCACTTGAAAGAACTTGAACGCAAACCCAGCAGGCAGGATGTATGAGCTGCAGTCGCTGGCTCGATGCCATTGGCTGGCCCTGACAACCAGCACGGGCGTTATAAGAAGGGAGCGAGAGTATTTCATGGTAGCAGCATACGCATGTCATGGTGGGGTCATCAATTCATCATGCGATGCAGCAGATGACGCATTGCTGAAGCCAATCAGGATCCGTGACGTGCCGAGCTGTGCAGCGTCCAGCGAGCATGGGTTGGGGAGGCCTTTACGACAATCAACAACACAGTGGTGTGACGATCGCACTTGTGGCGCTGTGGTTGCAATAGCCGCAAGCAGGCGGGTGAGGGCAGGCAGCTGCGTCCATGGCACGTGTGCATCAGTAAAGAAGGCAAAGAGCTAACAACGGCCGCTCCTATAACAACGACGGAGATGCTGGGGCTACCAGGGCTAGCAAGGGAGAGTAAGACGCAAGGGCCACAAGCAAAGGCCCCTACTCATGTACCCCGGGCAATCCCCGGACCTCTCAGTGCATATGAGCTGCTGCACGAGCAACATGAGTGTCACATGACGACAGGTTTGGGCAGCCCGGCACGCCCCAAGCACCTCAAGCACATTAAACACAATCGCCACAGCAAGCACGGAGAACAAGGCAGTAATGTATATATCTGTAGGTGAGTGCTAGGCTCAAAACACCCAGGCAGCGAGTTGGTAACCTACGGGACTGAGTAACCTGAGGAGGACCCTGATCCTTCACACCACCGTCAGCTGAGATGCCGAGGTACTGATTGGACGCTTGACCTGTTTCACAGCGCGCAATCAGGCTTGGTTAAGACGTAAACCCATGGCTCCTCGCGTGCACGAGGTAGAGCCCGGCAAGCCTGAATGCAGAACGATAAGTATATCATAATGCCGACCAGCAGGATCAGCTCTGCCCAATCAAGGATCGCATTGCGTAAGGCCATGGCCTAGAAGATAGCGTGCATGAATGCCCAACAGTCGTGACAGGAGGGTATGACCACTCCTTCCAATCGCCTCCCTCCATAGATTCGGACTTGTTGCCCAGCGCATCTACATTGCCATCTGCCTCGCTGTTGTGAACTGCGCAGTGCTAACAACCTGGCTTTTGAGCCCGGCTGGTTGAGCCATACATACGCATTCGCATCACCCTCATGCGGCGGGCACAACATGATCAGGACCAATCGACGAACGCTAATCGGCTGATGGCTCACGCTCGCTATCCCACTTGCCACAGGGCAGGAAGTCAGGGAGGGCCGGCCGGCCGAATGAATACGGTACTGCAAAAGACTGCCGCAGAGCATGCGGATTAGCCACATACACCGGCGACACGCTGTCGGCAGCGTTGCATCGATCGCTATGCCGTCTGTTCGGATGAATGTGAGGTTTTGGGTAGGTGTCGCATACCCCAGCGACTCAATCGCAAACGGTGCGCGCCGTACAATGCAACCTTGCATGGATCTCGTGCTCGGCATTTTGACGAGCCTTTGCAGCAGTCTCCCCGCACAGGTGGGAGGACTGCCCCTGCCCTTTCTTCGGGTCCCCATCTGGGGAGCGCATGGGCAATTCCACCGGCAGTCTGCTGGTGTAACGTAACAAGTAACAACACTCAAGTACGTATATCGGTATGCTGGTACGTAAGATGCAATGTCCATGTACACCGGAGCAGCGCGTGTGCTACCCAATAGTGGCTGGAACGCATAACGACACACAGATAGAGTAACAACTGGGTGCCTGGCATGTAACTGACCACATGCATTGGCTAACCAGTTCCTGTCCCGGCGAGCAGACAGCCTTCTCTTCAGCACCAGCATGCAAAGGCGTAGGTGGTGCGGGCAGTGTTTTCCTCGTTGTTCATGGCAGCACGTCATCGGGCCTCATCGTCATCGGGCCTCATGCGTCATTGGCGCATGCGGGCAGCGAGGCCGGCGCCGCCACGGCTGCTGCGAGCATTCAAGGGGAGCACGAGCCGCACACACCAGGAAAAATGTAGGGGCCACATGCTGTCGACATGACACTCTATAAACCACCAAGTGCTCAATCTCCACCCATTGCTGCAACCCGGCCATGGCTGTGTGCCACCGAGCAGTTATGAACTTATGATACACTGCCATACATCGCTCAGACACCGTGCAGCTGTCGCAATTCGTCAAGCGGCCCACACTGTACAACATCCAACACCAGCGAAGCAAGCCAAGCCAACGCATGCTGCACAGTTCCCACTCTGCTTTATTGCCATGCATGCCTTGCATCACGTTCACGTGCGCGCGCCAACATCCACCGTTCAGGCAATCCCAGTACCGAGTAATCCCTACACCCCGGAGCAACGTGACGGTGGCTCACCTTGGCTCAGGCGATCCACCTGGATGGAGGCGCTCCTGCGGTTGTTCCCAGCGGACTTGCTGCCCACGCTGGCATTTGCTGCTGCATATGCTGCCAGCGCGCCAGGCTGTTGCACGACGTTGTTGGTGCGCGATGACTCTGTGAGGAGGGACCCACACGAGGACGTCGTCCGCGCTGGTGGCACAGCCTGGACGCACAACAAAAAAGAAAACGCTGTAAGGCTATAGAAGAGAAAAACGCCATAGAACAATAAGGCTAGGCAGTCAGACACAAAACCAGCACGCTCGCTCGGGGTGGACCTATGGAACACACCAACACAGAGCCTCACACAAATACAAATACGGAGCCTCACACAAATACAGAGCCTCACACGAATAAGGCAGCACGAAAAGGCCCACACCACCCACGCCGCGGTCCAGTCCATCACGTGGAAGTGGGCAAGCAAGCGGCTCGCTCACCTGCTGCACCGCCTTCCAGTAGCGGTAGTTGTCCAGGATGCTCTGCTGGATGTGTTTGGTGGCGGGGAACGCAGTGGCGAGGTGCTGGTACAGTGGGTTGACGACGTACTCGAAAAACCCGACCTGGCTCTTGCTGACGCCCTGCTTGGTGCGGTCAGACAGCGGGCTGATGGGCAGGCCAAGCTCACGCTCCTTGTCGCCCTGCAGGCAGACACACCATGAGCATCCTGACTTAACGTTCCCACCTGACAACGCTGCCAGGTACACATCGTCGCATGCATTTACATGTGTGCCGTGTGCGTTTTGTCACGCAACTTGCTCTGCACCAATTACATGCATGACGCGTGCATGCTGCTATCCATTCTGCATGACTTCAGTGACTTCAGGTTAGGAGCGCTGCACGCCCCACGTGTCCTGCACACATGCCCCGCCTGAGATGTGCCCATGCCTCGCCACATGTACTGCACACATGCCTCACTGCAATGCACACGTGGCTTGTCTTTACTGCACGCTTGCAGGCGATCCTCGCTTGCATTTCTAGTCCAAACATGTATCGCTTGCACTGCTGCTGCACACACATGGCTCACAGGTGCAGCCTCTATCCCTACGCCACGCATATGCACACTGCATGGCCCCACGGGAATCACACTGTATCGCCCCATGGGAACCCTTTCTGACACACGCGTGGCTCACCTAGTCCAAGTCCCAACATGCATCACTTGCACTGTTGCACACATGCTGACAAGCCCTCCAAACACGTATTGCCTTTACTGCTGCATGCACATGTATCGCCTTTACTGCTGCGTACACACACGCCTCACCTGCTTGAACATCTCCTCCTCAAGCACATCCACCCACACTTTGTTCACGTCCCGTGAGGCGCCTGTAGCTCCCAGGTCGGCGCACTTGATGACCACCTGCAGCGCGATCAGCCGCTCCGCCTCGCCCTTGGGCTCCAGTACCTTGGCCGGGACGTCGTTGTTAGCGCTGTCACCGCCCTGTGACACCCTGCATGGCGCAAGGATGGTACAGCAGCAGGACAACCCTTGTAAGTTGTAACGACTGCATGACTGCTTGCTTTGCATCCCCAACGGCGCTCAAAACCAAACAGCGTTTGACTTGGCCCCCTCCACCCATATTCAGCTCGGTCCGGCTGACTGCGTGAAGGACACGGTATTGAGCCCCCATGCTCCGCTCCGCTTCCTCCCCCCCATACACACACCCCACACACGCACGCACGTACATATGCACGCAAGGGTTCTGGATGCATGCTGCAGCGTTCCAATTCAGCAGCACCATGCAGCATGAAACCATTGAGCGTACACACGCGTATGCTGCTATGCGGCACTCCATAGAACGTGTTGGCAGCAGACAGGCATTGGGGTGCATCCATTGGCTGTCCGCCCCTGGCCCCCCCGCACCCCCCCACCCCTGCGCCTGCTTGCTATCCCCATGAGCTCTTGAAAAAATGCCCAGCCCCAGCTCTTTGCCACGCACCTGATGGTCACCCCTGGCACAGAGCCGGCGCCGTTCGGCGCCCCTGCCGTTGCCGCCGCAGCACCGGCCGAATCGGTGCCATACATGCTTGAGAACTGGCTGACAATAGTGAAGTGGAGCTTCATGTCGGTGGCCTGGATGAGCTCAATCACGAGGCGACGGAAGACCATCAGGTCGGGCTCGGAAACACCTGCGTGCATTCGCGCAGTCACGGACGGCACCGCACGAATCGATAAGCATCCGGTAAGCATCCACCTGAAATGCTGGAAGAGAGCAAACATGTGGCCGTAGAAAAGAGGGTGGGGTGGGGCCCAGTTCTGCCCCCTCGCTGCTTCCACCCCGCCGGCCTTTGTGACACTGACAGCCTGTGACTGCCAAGCACAAGGACAACGATATAACGCTAGTGTAGAATCATTGCTCAAGTGCATCAATCAACTCACCCGGCAGCCACGCGGTTTGCTCCTGGTGCATGAGCGTGAGCGCGGCAGATGCGTGGTGCATCTCCAGGGGGGCCTTATCGTTGTACAGCAGCGCAAGCGGGTCGTGCGTGACAATCAAAAAGTCGTTGGTCAGCCCTGGATGACCCATGTCGTGCGCCGCCTGCAGGGCAAGGGCACAAACGGCGCAGAACCTTGCTCAAATGCTGGTCATGACGGTGTCGGGCAGTCCATGCTTGGTAAGCAAACACTAAACCTATTACGCATGTGCATTCGGGCCATCGTGCATGCTGAATTCACGAGCAGTTGCCGTAGAAGCGTATGCAACACAGAATGTGCATGGCTTCAACACAGTGAGCCCATCTAGGTATCTAGCTACAAACAATGTTCATGCGCAAGTGTGTGAGGGCCCGCGTACGCACCGCGGCGATGTAGCACGCCAGCAGGCGCAGCGGGTCGACGTATCCACCCAGCAGCCCGCCCTGCGTGATGATGACATGCATGCTGGCCAGCACATCAGCGGCGTGCGTCGCGTTGTGGTAGGGGTTGTCCACGTAGCTCGCCTCCACTTTGCGCAGGTAGCGCGCGAACGTCATGGGGGGGATGGCAAAGCGCTCCAACAGGCCGGCGCGGCTCACCAAATAGAAAGTGAGGCAGGACAGCGGGTGGCCCTACGGGTGACGGTGGGCATAATGGCATATACAAGGTAGCAGGGCAGGTGGGGAACTTTGCTCAACTCAGCCATGCTTGGACAGGGCTGGCTACCCCGGCATTCAGATACCCCACACCTCCCAGCTAAACCTCCCCCCCCAAACCTCCCCCGGTCCCCCCCCCCAAACCTGCCCCCATTCCAGGGAGGTTCATGGATGCTTACGAACAATATGGATCACCCACACAACTCACCCGAGTGGCCTCATTCAGGGCGAACGCATCAAAATGCCACGAGTCAGCAGCTGCCAGCAGCTTCTCCGCAGGCTCCAACAGAGGTGCGGGCACTGACTCCACCAAAGCAGAAACGCCTGTGCACATGAAGGCAACAGACAGCACGCGAAACAAGCATGCGGTGTCCAGAGATGGGTTGCAGAAACTTCAGCCAGCGCAGCGAAGCATGTAAAGCATGGCCGCATGGATGGCAGTGACGACTAGCATTGATCTCTGATTTCCTGAGGCACGCAACGGTCCTTCAATCATTTTCTATTACTTCACGGACCGTCTCAGACCTCACCAGGCTTCATGGAGGGTGGTGCAGCGCCATCCAATGTGGACGACTCCGAAACCCCCGATGCGCCGTTGAGCAGCATGCGCAGGACCGCCTCCGGGCCCCGGTCCCCCGTAGCTCCCTCATCATAGCCCTCAGCATTTGTGCCACGCACGTATGCCATGTCTGCCAGCTGCCGTTGCTCCGCCTGCCATCCGTGATCAGTTGTTCATACAGCTGGTGCATTACAGTGTATCATAAGCTTTCTTTGATCCACAATGCCACACGCATCATTTGTATGCAGGGCAGTGTTCATTCTGACCTTCCCTGCATTGTTCGGACTGATCAGCTGCACGGAAGCAGCGATTGCAGCATTAGGACTGTCATGATCATGCAACCCGTCGCATGCCAGCAACCCAAACACCACCGCCCTGCTGATGTCAGTGCGTGCTGCTGCTGTCGTTGCTGCTGGACCCGCCATGTGCTCTGCGACCGGCTGACTGTATCGCAACGTGCAGAAGATAGTTCCAAAGACAGCATCATTTGTCTCCCTGTCCACACATCAGTCCGCCACTCCAAGCAGTGGAATGTGTTGCTCGTCGCGTGGAACGCATCCGGCTTGTCATGCATGTACCGCTCTGGGCATGCCCTCACCTGGCTCGCCATAGTGTCCTGCCCAAATGTGCTGGCACGCGCGAGTTGGCGCAGGAGCGCTTGCGCCACCTCGTCCTGTAGGCGGACACCCCGATCAACACAGCAGCATAATGAATTAATGATGCAGGGACATGTCAGCATGCAATCATGCATGTCAGCATGCAATCATGCATGTCTTTTAGAGGGTCGAGCCATGGGCATCGGCGTCACTCGGGTGAGGGGCCAACATGACCGCATGGCTGAGTCACCTGGCATATGGCGCGTCCCGTTCGGAAAGTAAAGGGCCGTGCCTCAAAAATGTACTGCCCACAATCTGAGCCGAAACATGGATTAGCAGTGCGCTGCTTGTCATGACGGAAACCCGGTACCGGCGGCGCAGTATGTTATTTATTTTATGTTACATCAGGAGCGTGTTGGCCACACGGTCCATGCTCCCCCAGATGGGGACCAGGCAAGCAGAAGAGGGTCACCAAGCTATGCACATGGTGTGCAAGAGGGCCACGAGGGATTAATGCAGTACATGGGCTTAGTGCAGTACACGAAAGAGCAATAACAGGCCGAGCAGCCGAGCCCCAGAATCTGGTGGGCTCGCGTTCCTGATGTGGAATGCCACTGGCTGACACGATGCGCATAGACGACGTGCACTGTGAGTGAGTGAGTGCCCCACTGATGGTGTGATTTGCACCACTTACGTCCATGTTTGCGTCGCGTATGTCGGCTGCCAGGTCCAGCGGCTTATGGAGATCCCAGTTGTGCTGCAGTGCGGTACGAGCCTGATCATAGGGTGCAAGAGCAAAGGGACGAGAAAGAAAACGGTAAAGCAGCGATTGAGGGGGTACCGCATGCACGATGGCGGCATCCGTGTGCTGGTCGCGTACGCTGGTATGCGCAGTAAGCATACCGCTCACCAATCCACCCTCCAGCATACTCCGTGTCATGCACCCCTGCATCGTAGCACTTTGTGCATGCATGATACGTGTGCCTGGCTTGGTCACGGGTTAATGCAATTATGTAGTACAGTATACGCGGTTGTGTATAACGGGCTCTCACCATTACAATGTCGTGTGTGCTGGGCGTCTCTCCGTTGAGCAGCTGGCCCAGCATGGCCATCATCTTGTCAGCGGGCGTGCCTGTGGAAGGTGCGATGATTGGCGATGCTGAGTATTTGAGCATGCTAACCGATTGCGAGCAGGGTCAAGCGATGCATCATTGCGGTTACGGCAGCCACGGCATGTAGCGTTGAGCATGCATGGAGGTGTGATGCGAGGCAATGAAGCACGGACATTCTAGGTAGGCCAATTGGGTCGAGTAATGCCATGCTGAATGCCATGTACCCATGCATGTCCCCCCCAAAATGTGCCTGTTGCGCACAATGCATATGCAAATGACGAAGAGACTATGGCCGCAGCAATAGCCCTACTGGTATTTCTGATCCCGGCTACTGCTCTCCTGCCTGCTGATCAGGCACGTTTAACATGTTTAGCCAGCTGGGATTGTGCAATGCACAGCCGGAAAGCTGACGTGCTGTCTCAATGCGCACACGCCCTGAGCTGAAAGTGCCGGTTGTTGGCTTGCCACCGTGTTGGCAAAGACGCACACCAGCCAATCAGCAGGCCCCGACATGTCGCCACGATACATGCACACGCGGTGTCTCTCACCTACGACTCTGAAGGTGGTGGCGTCATCGGCGCCTTCATTATCAGCATTGTCCGTGTGTTTCTCCCACAGCTTCTTTGCCACCTGCTCCGGAACCAACGCGTTGACCAGCGTGCGGTACTTGTGCCTGCGGTACAGTCGAGTGGCAGCGTAAAACATCGCTGGCTTTCGGGTCGGTGCTGCAGCATTCCCGTGCAAAGGGGTCACAACATGATGCCGAGAGCCGGATTCACAGCCACATTACCCTGGCCTAGTCAGCGGTAGCGTCTACAGCCCCGTCCAGCCTGCCACGGGCCGCACACTCCCCGCTTCCACACCTGCCAGCGCCTCCTCCCCCTCCCCCCCCCGGCACACACACACACATGCATGCAAGCAAAACCTCAACTGCGTCCCACATGTCGCGCACTTTGTTGGGGATGTTGGCCATGCAT
>BDDA01000185.1:74049-123047 GCA_001662385.1 Chlamydomonas asymmetrica | reverse complement strand
GGGCTTGCCCGGGGGGGGGGGGGCCTATTAAAGCCATCTAGGTAGGTAGCACATACAAGTACTGGGTAGCATGACCCAGATCCAGATTCATATCTCAGGCCTTGCAATTCAAGCGTGCTCCTTCATGCATTGCGAGCGTGCATGGTGCATGTGGCAGTGGCACTGGGCTGGTGCATGTACGCGCAGCACGCACACCGCTGCCAAGACTCACCAAACGAGGATACGGATTCGGACACCTGAGACAAGCGGTACAAGTAGTGGCTGCGGTCGAACCTGCAGCGCCCAGAAACATCACCGCATGTGGCGCACAATCCAGTCAACTCAGGTTCAAGGTAAATCAAGAAACAGCGCAGGGCTAGGAATCCAACAATGCCGGCCTGGCCATTGTATGCCTGCATGCACAGCATGCTGCGGCACTCTCACAAGCAGCACCGTGCATTGCCTTGCCTTGCCGTGCCGTGCCTTGCCTTGCCGTGCATGTATGCAGCATTCCTGCCTGTTTTGGGTTACGTTGCGGCCGTAGCACTCTGCAACTGCCCGAAGCACTTCTTGTACTCCTGCACATGCCAACTACATGCATACATACAGCACTACACAGCACTCTAGCTGAGGGCCCGAGTGATTGGGTAGCTCCAGGGGGCGTTGATGTTGCAGGGCGTTGTCCCCCGTTGTTGAAACCTACCGTTCAGCCAGCCATGCTTCCAGAAGCGGCTTCACGTCAAAGTAGCCCGCAACATAGCCCCAGAACCGGGTCTGTGTGGTCGCGTTGTAGAAAATCTCGGGGGGGCAGGCGTCGGGCCGTGTGCCCCGCGTGGTGTTTGCGTTGTCTGGGTAGGACTCTGGCAGGCCGAAGTCTGTGGATTCCGGCACGCCAGTCACGTACAAAGGGCGTATAATTCCCATAAGACCAAGCGGCGCCAACGGCGTCATGGCTGAAATCATAGGGTCCTGTGTTTGAGCACGCATGGGGCATTTGGGGCATGTCTGTCAAGCCCATTTTGGATGCGCACCCTTTCATGCAGTCTCAGGTAGCGAGGCCTAGGTGCCCCCGTCCGGTGCTGCCTAGCAGCGTGGGAAGAGGTTGAGCGTGCAGCCTATACGAGCTTCAGCCATGTCACAAACAATCATCCATGAGGTTGGGGCTTTGAGTGTGCTGAGTTGTTCCGGCGTTCGGCGCATCCTGTGCACCTGCCATCTGAACCTGCATCTGAGCGTTTCAGGTGATGTTCGCCAGCATCAGCGGCGTGGAGTCAAGTATGGAAAATATGCTCACCATGGTAATTGTCAGTGCCGTCATCTTGTTTCGAACGGCATTAAGTCCTGCTTGATAGTTTGCTGGTCCTATCAGGTTGATGTTGTACAAGTCCATGCCCCACGGCAACGACAGGTTGGAGCCTTGGGGCTGATGCTGCAGCTGAACAATGCCGTTGGGCAGAAGAGCCAGTAGCTTGACTATGTTTGGCCACCCTGTGCTATCCTGTAACACGTTTTCCAAACACAGACATGGCAGGTTGCTTACGAATCAGAGAAGCACTTAGGTGCCAAAATGTGTTATCTGTAAACAGGTTGTAATTTGCGACTGCCTTGCCTCTTGCTCAACAAGTTTCCTCGCAAACTCAGGCCAGCCGGACTTGAAGGTAGTCCACGTGGGCATAGCGCCCACCGCCGCCTCGATTGCCAGCACTGGCGCAGACATGAGGTTTATCGTAGTTGAGAGCATTGATTTCACCTCGACGAGCTCTGTCTTCATACGTTCCTGTAAGTAAAGCACAGCAGCAGCTTTTCGAGTTATGTGTTTTGGCTGCAAAAACTGAAGGGAAGACACCTAGTTTGCATGCCAAGAATATATGGGGTGCAAAACATCCTATACATACCTGGAAAGCTTGATTCTGTGAGCGCTGACCCAAAACAGCTGCCAGCACCACTGCCGCACACAGCAAAATGAACACAGCGAGTGGCACCAACACCAGGTGCGGGCTGGCACCAATCGTCCTCCACCGTCGCTGTAATAGGCAGAGTACCACATCATTGTAGCATCGCAAGTCAAGCAGGCAGCAGCAGGCAACAGGGCAAGGGAAGGCTCAGGCAACATGTCAGCGTTCACGGTATCTTTCAGGACGAGTCGGTCATTGAGCCCCAAGCCTGACACAGCAAACCTTACCCTGGCTTGCAGCCCCCAGGCACGCCATCCTGTGTGAACCCCAGCTGCCTGCATGGTCCCCCTGCAAGCCCCACCAAAACCGCTGCAGTCTCGCGAAACTCTATGCACTGCTGCCCGTCCACGTCAATTGGTTGCAGAGAGGTACTGGGGTACACGGCTTTATCAAATTGCCTGTGTGTGGTTAGGTGTAAGTTTAAAGCAATGTGTTGATCCGCCATATGCGTTAAATTTCGCTAAAAAAGAGGATTTGTCATGCAGGCAAGGATCAACTGAACAACATAGATACATGCCAGCCACTACACCTAATGCCCAGAGTGCACTTGAATACAGTTGGAGGAGTTACATGACTTCACAGGAACATGCAAGTAAGTGCAACGACGACACAAATCTCAAGTGCTGACTTGCACGCAGAGACTAGGCGTTAAACCGGCAGCAGGGAACTGTAAGCCACAAACCAGCGATGCATGGCAACTGCAGGTCGAGAACCTGATATTCTTGCGTGCACCCTTGCGCTTTTGCGACTACGATGAATCAGACGTTATGTTCAACAAGTGCGCGGTTTGTGGTGTCAACTTGCTGAGGCGCGGATTTCAGATTGCCAGGTCGATTGCAAGGGTTTGGTGCCGTTGGTGAGCAGCTGGCAAGAAGGCCAGGCATCATGTTTCTGGCTCGCAAGCGGTCTCACCCACAACCGCGTGTGTGCGTGATGAATCAGGGATGCCCTGCTCCTAAACTGAAGCACAGCATACGCTTGCAGCATTCGACCCCACACTCCGTTGATTATAACCTGAGCGTGCAAACGTCCTTAACTCTTAAGTCCGTCACAGACATCGGCGGGGATATCCATCAAGAATCGATAAGGCTCTAACCCAATTCCTGAGGTGAGCCCTTGAGTGTAGGTCAGACACAGCATACTGCAAAGGCACGGGTTTCCCCTTGCCCCCTCCCTCTCAGTCGCGCGGGACGCTGGGCTGCAGCTCAGGGTGCGCACGAGCGAGGAGCGTGTGGATTCATGACGTTCGGTTGCATACACTGTGGTGAGGGCATTCCAGCGAGGGCAGAAGCCGGCGTGGGAATGGAATGATGTGGGTGTGGGAGTGCGAAACGTACGCCAGTGTAGCATGTGACACTACGTGTGCGGCAGGCATGGTGAAATTGGGCATTTGCTTGCTGGGAAAGCAGTGTGAGCGAGGACGCTTTCGGGTCACACAGTTCAGGTATGCATGGGAGGAAAGCAGCCGGGCTGGCACTGTACCCTGGGAATAACGTGTGTGGGGGGAGTAATTGTGAGGGACGCCACCCGGACTTGTGTGCACGCAGCCATGTGCGCTGTGCCGCGAGCAATGGTTATACGCGTCATCCTCACAAAGCGATGTTGCCGTGCGAGCGCAGGGCATCGTGTTGCAGCCGGCGCATAAAGTGGGAGTGTGCGCCGCTTAAAAGCGCTGCCCTTTGCATTGCACGTTTGTTCATGCAGGTCCTTATGCGTGGTCCTCATGCTCACAGGCATTATTCCATTCTCAGGCTTATGCATGCCGCTGCTGGCAGTCCTGGCAGGAGGTCTACCACAGCCACCTGGTGCAGCCAGTGCGGGGCTACCGGGTGCAGGATTACGAGGCGCCCGGGTGTGCACCCGAGCTCACCGCCCTGGGCTGGCCGTGCGGACCGCGCAAGACGTGCCAGAACCTGCTTTTGCCCGTATCAAGGACTGGCTACAGTGCTGAGTAACAATTTTGTCACCCATGCCCTGGTGTGTGGGACGGCGCATGTATTGCATGGACCACTGCATGCGTCATTATATGGTTGACTGGTTGATTGACTTGACCTCATGGGACACAACAATACAACATGCTGCATGTGTCCCTAGCACAGAATACATCTGTTCTGAGCTGCAGAGGGTGAGCAGATCGTTTACCAGAGCACGGCATGCATGGAATCCTCTAAGTACTCTCGTTTGCGTTTCGCCTTCCACCCTCCATCCTCCTTTGCTTGTGTGTTTCTATGTACCGCAAATCCGCAATCCATGCGTGTAGATGGTGGTGGCCCCATCCGCACCATTAACCGCGCTGAACGCGTGGCGGTGTGTCGCGCCTTGCGCTCGGGCCACCGGGCGGCGCCTCGCCTTTGACCGTTCCGCCTCGCTGTGGCAGATCCGTAAGGTTCTCCTGCACCCCGTGCGCATGGCTGAACATAAGCACCTGGGGTACCTGGGGTTGCTTATGGCTATCCGTGCTTGCTTGGTCGATCGTGCCCTCACACCGGTGACGTTCTACAAGGTCAAGTCACACTCGGGCGTCTTGGGCAACGAGGTCGCTGACCTCGGGGCTCAGGTTGTTCCCTCCGGCCCGTCGCATCCCCCAGTTGGTGACCAGGCCCGCCCGTTCCTCGGTCTCTACTGGCCGGTGCGGGCCGCGGCCTCCGTCCAAGGCGGTCTGCGGCCCTTGGCTGACCTCCCTCTGTCCTTGCGCTCCTTCATCGTGCTTGCCATGCTCCTGGCACCTCCAACCGCCTATCACTGCCGCCGTTGGCTTGACCTTCCTGATCGCGCACCCTCGCTCAGTACTGCCTTCATGCACGATGCCTCCATCCCTGCTATGCTTGTACATCCGCCGCACCCTGCAGTACCGCTTTGGCACTCTTGTGCTGTCCGCTCGGTACCGCTCCCCTTTGCCATCGTCTCTTGCCCGCGCTGCATGTTGTGCGGTCAGCAGGACTCCCCACACCATTCCGTCTTGGGTTGCGCGCGCCTCAGCGCTTTGGTCACCGCCCGTCATGACCGTGCCTGCGTGCTGCTGCTGGAGGGCCTCTTAGACTGGGCGTCAGGGTGGGTGCATCGTGCTCACTGACTGCAATGCCGCCTTGCTTGCACCCCTCCGCCCCTCGCACTGCTCTTTGCCCCGCGGCCTCCTCCTGCCTGCGTGCCCTGCTCCCTCCCTCTTGGACATCACCTTGCGTTGCCCGCCAGAGCCGGCGGCAGTTGCCCCGGCCCTGTTGCCGGTGGAGCTCAAGTTGAGCTCAAGTTCTGCTGCGATTACGCACCAGATGGCCAGCACACCCGAGCCACCGCTCAACATGTCGTCGCCTTGGCTGCTCTCTTCCAGGAGAGCCAGGGCTTTGCAGTGCGCCTCGTCCCTCTTTTACCCGGCGGGTTGGACAATTTCTATGCGTCCACCCTCTCGGTTACAATGGTCTCCCGCCCGGGCTTGTCACACCGACAGGCGACTGTGCAGCGCATGCTTCCATCCATTCTCACATTGTTCACTCCCTCTCCTTTTTTCTCTTGGCTGTTAAGCGGTTCATGGATTACCAGCATGCTTCTGACGTTGCGTGATCATGCACCCTACCTCCTTGCCTTGGGTGTCATGGTAGCATGCCTTGCCTTGGGTGTCATGGTAGCATGCCTTGCCTTGGGTGTCATGGTAGCATGCCTTGCTTTGGGTGTCGTGGTAGCATGCCTTGCCTTGGGTGTCGTGGTAGCATGCTGCATTATGGTATATTGGTATGTTACATCAGGAGCATGTTGGCCACACGGCCCATGCGCGCCCCAAATGGGGGCAAGGCAAGCAGAAGAGGGTCACCAAGCTATGCACATAGTGCGCAAGAGGGCCACAAGGGCTGGACAGTACGGTACATCAGCATGGATGCTGCATTTCATGCAGCCCCTTCCCCAATGTTTACGCAATGTGCGCCGAGCTAGCCGTGCTCCGTGTGTACCCAGCTCCCTTGCTGGTTGCGTGGCGTGCGTTGGCTTACTCCGACGGCTTCTGTGCGCCTGCCGACGACGGGCCCGCCCAGGCCGTCCTGGGCGCTGCTGTGTACTTCCCGTCGACTGCTCCCACCCATGCGGGCGTCACGCACTCTATGCGTGTCGAGGGTGATGGCCCCGCCCGCACCAGTAACCGCGCTGAACCCGTGGCGGTGTGGCACGCCTTGCGTTCGGGACACCGGCGCGTCGCCTCTGACAGCTCCGCTGCGCTGTGGCAAATCTGTAAGGTGCTCTTGCCCCCCGAGCGCATGGCTGAGCACAAGCACCTGGGGCTCCTCTTGGCCATCCGTGCCTCCTTGATCAATCGTGCTCTCCCGCCGGTGACGTTCCACAAGGTTAAGTCGCACTCGGGCGTCCTGGGCAACGAGTTTGCTGATCTCGGCGCCCGCACGGCCCTCACTGCCCCGTCCCCCGCCCTGGTTGCTGACCACGCGCGCCCGTTCCCCGGCCTTTACTGGCCGGCGCGGGCCGCTGATGCCGGCCAGGCCGGTCTGTGGCCCATGGCTGACCTCTCTCTGTCCTTGCGCTCCTTCATGCGTGCTTGCCATGCCCCTGGCACCTCAAACCGCTGCGCCTACTACTACCGCCGTTGGCTTGACCTTCCCGAGTCCCGATCGCGCGCCCTCGCTCAGCACTGCCTTCATGCACGATGCCTTCCTGCCCGCTCTACACCGCCGACGCGCCCTGCAATACCGCTTTGGCACTCTCATACTGTCCGCTCGGTACCGCTCCCCTTTGCTGTCGTCTCTGAGCCGTGCTGCCGTTTGTGCGGTCAGCAGGACTCGCCACGCACACCATTTCGTATCGGGCTGACCGCACCTCAGTGCCTTGGTCACCTCCCGTCATGACCGCCCCTGTGTCCTGCTGTTGCACGGCCTCTTGGCTGGCCGTCTGGGTGGCGGCATCGTGGTTCACTGACGGCGGTTCCGCTCTGCCTGCGCCCCTCCGCCCTTCCCACCGCTCACTGCCCCTGGGCCTCCTCCCGCCTGCATGCCCGCCTCCCTCCCTCCCAGGCGCCATCTTGCATTGCCCGCCTGAGCCGCCGGCTGTGGCCCCTGCCCTCCTCCCGGTGGAACTTAAGTTCTGCTGCGATTACACGCCGGATCGCCAGCATGCGTGCCCGTGCCGCCACTCAACATGTCGCCCTAGCTGCTCTCCTCCAGGGCCAGGGCTTTGTGGTGCGCCGCGTACCTCTTCTCTTTGGGGTCTCGGGCACCGTCTACGCGTCCACCCTCTCGCTGATGGTCTCCCACCTTGGCCTGTCACACGGACAGGCGAGTGCAACCTGCGCTTCCATCCATTCTCATGTCGTGCGCTCCCTCTCTTCTGTGTTTGCTGCTAAGCGTTTCATGGAGCACCAGCACGCTTCCGCGGCTGCTGACGTTGCATGATGGCCCCCCCCTCCTTGCATGCGGTCCCTACCACGAGACCTACATTTCATATGCGGCCCCTTCCTCAATGTTTACGCGGTGTGCGCCGTGCGCCCTGTATAGCCACTTCACTTTACTTTATTGTGCCCAATTTACTTTACTTTACCTTGCTTGCTGCCGCCGATACACCGTGCTGGTGACGCTCATCCTGCACACTCCGCTCTGACACTCACTAGCCCACCAATTGAGGCTGCTGCACTCCAATTGGCCTTCAAGCCAAACATCATCCGTTTTCCAGCCAAAATATTCATCCATAGTGCAGAGTGCGTGGCCCTTACCCCCTTTACCGGT
Source organism: Chlamydomonas asymmetrica (assembly GCA_001662385.1). Taxonomy (NCBI): domain Eukaryota; kingdom Viridiplantae; phylum Chlorophyta; class Chlorophyceae; order Chlamydomonadales; family Chlamydomonadaceae; genus Chlamydomonas; species Chlamydomonas asymmetrica. The sequence continues at coordinate 115,399 of BDDA01000185.1, read as the reverse complement.
TGCTGCGACCCAGCTGTATCTTTACGTCAGCTTGGGTAGCTGCTTCGAACCTTCCCTTGTCGTTGCTGCTGGCTGAGATCAAGAGGGCAGGACTCTTCAAGAGACATAAGGAACAACGTAGAACCGCAAATAAGTCGACCAGGGAAACAATTTTGCCCTTTGTAACTTGCAAGCAAGGGGAGCGCAGGGATGCAACAGCTGCGTGGATTGCCGCGTGCTGTGCACCCACACCACACTTGCCAGATACACATTAAATAGGCCTGCCTGCTGCAGGCCTATTTAACTTCCATCAATTCGTTCAATGAGGAGCAGAGGTGCAGCTCAACCACCTGAAGTGACGCTTCCTCGGGAACTTCACACACACAAACGCTGTATGAACCGCTAACAGGAGACTCTGTGTGCAGTGTGCCTTCTATGTCGTTGTAGCTGGCTCACACCCTAGTACCTCAGCACCTGCGCCCTGATTGCTCCCCAGTAAGGCCTCTGACACCTCTGTCATCAGCCGTGCCGACTGCCACCTCGTACAGTACGCGCCGCACGCTGACAGGAGGTCCAGTCGGAAAGCAGCTGCGAAAACTTCATGCTTAAACCTGGAAATGAGAATGCACGAAGCTAGAAATATATGGTCTTAAGCATCCTCTCCTCGCGTGAGTCATTGAGCGGCGCACTGCGATGCACGAGGCGAATGAAGGGCCGACGCTTGCAGCTTGCTACACAGACTAGGACATGTAACTTGTAGGCTGCAGCATATCTTATAGGTCTCACCTTGCTAACAAACGGGCTACTACCTGCGCCATATTGTAAGGGCTCCACAAGCTCAAACCTATCACACTGTGAAGTTTTGTTCAAAACTACGAAAGCCCGCCAGCCATTTCAGGCTGCACGGAGCACCAAGCCTCTAGCTGCGGTGTGCAAGTTCGCTGCTGGGCACAATTTTGCAACCAAAGGTTCTTGACCTTGCCAACGGCTTGGGAGTCCAGCCCAGGACGTGCGCCGCTTGCCAAGAAGGCTGCGCCCCACTGACGAGGTCTTCGACCACCTTAGTTGCATCAATGATGCAGGCTGGGCTTGTATTGCTGCTTCTGGTCCTGAGCCAAAACATACTAGTCAACTCCTCTGCCCTGCGCTTGGCCCGGAAGCGAGCACTACGCACCACCGACTGGAGCGACGATATCAGCATCGACGTTTATCTCGCAGAGTGAGTGGCACAAGCCTCCTGCATGTTGTATCATTACATGCCCGACTACCTGCAAACCTTTAGCTAGCCTATTTCTGTTGACGTCTACCCCACGCTTGCTTGGCTTGTTGCGGTGCATCATGGGCTTGCGACGAATTATCACAGGTTTGCCCAGGCTGTTAGGGAGCGTGTGGAAGCAGGCCAAGCAGACCCTGATTGTCACAAAAGGCGGATGGGCAAGAAATGGGGGGAGCATGACCTCTGCGATCTTCAGCCGTCATCAGGGCCTTGCGTTTTCTACTCTTTTGGTACTTCAACCGACTATAGCTTCGACGTTGATGTGGCGGAGACCTTTGGTTGCCAAGGTTATGCTCTGGACCCGACCGTGGTGAGTACATCTGCGCATAGAGGCAGGGGCGAGTTGAGCGGCACCGCCTAATGCTCCAGCTCTTGCTGCGGGCCGCGCACATAGGCTGGCTGCACCCGTGCACAGCGCTCGCCCAACCCTGCAGACAGTGGCACCTCAGAAGTGTATGACCTCAGGGTTGTATTCAGAGGTGCATGTTTTCTTGCCGCAGCCTTGTGTATGGTCGGTAAGCCATCCCAATCAAACCCATACGCATGTGCGCGAGCAAGCCAGCACGCTGTGGTCTTGAAAGCTGATCCTCTGTAGCAGCGCTGAAGCACACCAGACATCGGAGGGTGATCATCCACGTGGCAAGAGAAGACGGGCGGAAGTGGGGGAGACAATGTGCAGACACCGAAACTCATAAACTTCTGACATATAACCACATCGTTGCGTGTATCATTCAGACGCTTGACAGCGGCGCATATATTCACCTTCTCTGGCCAGTGGCCTGCTGGTGTTGCAAGGGTCAGCAAGCCCACGCATACGCACGATTGCATGGACGCATCTGGCACATCTGAATGCTTCGCTGGCTTGCGCACGGGCTTGTCCGCTGCAGCAGGATACACCGGACACCCACACATGTGGGAATGCAGTGGACAAGCGAGTGTGCACAAATCCTGTTTGCCCGCCGGCTGCCAGTCTGTGCCGATCGCAGCTCCATGTGTATTCTGCCCCAACGCAGGTGCATCCCTCACTGCTGCATAAGCGCGTCGTGTTCCTGTTGGCGGGGGCCACCTCGCTGGACGATAACGTCAGCGTGCCACTCCAGGGCGCCACACCGGAGGATTATCCCGCCTCTGACAGCGCCGCCGGCCGTTCCAGCGGGGGCGGACGGTCGCATTCGGATGCCAGAGGCGACCGCAGCAACGGGGCGACGCATGAACACCGCAACGCGCACGGTCAGCGCGATCTGGGTCACCATCACCTGCCCGGCCCGCAGGAGGCAGCGGCAGAACAGCACGGAAGCGGCACGGCAGGCAACGCGCAGTGGCTCGCGCCGCGGCGCGCGCGCCGCCATCACGCAGCAAACGCCGCCCATCGAACCACCACCGCCAGCCTCAGCTCGCTTCCTGCGCGTCACGACAGCGCTGCACTCATGCCGTCCGCTGGCGTTCCATTTAGGTCACCTGGTTCTGAATCTGCGACGCACCCCACACATGCACTCGTGGACACCGCCCCCACAAGCATGCGCCGCCTGGCTTGGCTCTCGACGTGGAGTCGTGACGCTAAGCTGCCGGCGGGCCTGACATCTTCCGAGTGGCCCATCCTGACCACTGTGCCCGGGCTGCGGCGCTGGCTGCGCCACCGCTCCTTGTTCGTACTCAAGATGGACTGCGAGGGCTGCGAGTATGCGCTCGCGCGTGACATCCTGGAGGAGGAGCCGGGCTTCTTCAACAGCGTCACGCAGTTTGCGGTGGAGCTACACCTTTCCAAGACGTGAGTCGGGGGCGGTCAGGGCTGGGGTGGCAGCAGGGCAGGGCGGATAGCGGCAAATGGCAGAGGCCGGGGTCGGGAGTGGTTGAGGAATGTCGTGGCATGCTGCTCACATACCTATGCCGGCGGAGGAACCACCAGTACGTTGGCAGGGGTGGGTCTGACAGGGCCGGATGGGCAGGAGGGAATGTGCAATGTACATGCACTGGTACTGGGGGGTGGTCTTATCTCCATGCTGTATGCCTGCATCGTCCCCCCCTTCCTGCGAGGCCCGTCTAGCCCATCCCTCTCCACGCACCCCAGTTCCCATCCCACCATCAGACACACCCACACTCTACAGTCCCGCACACATGAACCACAACGTCCGCTCGCACATCGTATTCCCCCAATGGGCATGTGTGCTGTACTGCTGCGACATGCATGCATGCAGGTGGATGTCGCGCCGTGAGCATGCGGTACGCCTGGGCCAGTTGTACCGCCTGCTGCAGGACGCTGGGCTGGAGCTCATGGTGAGAGTGTGATGGAGGACACGAGTGAGCGTCTGAATGATGTTGGGGTGCATACGCTGTGATGAGGGCGCTCGGACAGTGAGGTAGGGCAGATAGAAGCCGGGGTGGGAATGGCATGATACGGGGGAGGTGATGCAGGGGACGTGCGAGAGGGGATGCCAAACGCCAATGCAGCATGTGACGGCACATGTGTTGGCATTGTGTTAGCCATGTGCGTGCTGGGAACGAAAACAGTGTGAGCGAGCGAAGGAACACTTCCGGGTCACACTGTAGTAGTACGGGTAAGGGAGGAAAGGCAGCCAGGCTGACACTGTGTCCATTTGGTTGGAGGGTCTGTGAGGGTGAATCACAGACTTGTATGCGAGGGCGCTGCGCTGCGAATGATGGTCATACAATTCGTCACCGTATGGAGCGCAGCGCACATTGCGGCTGGCAGCAGAACCGGAAGCGCTGCTCAAAAGCGCCGTCCCTTTGCAGTGCGCAGTGCCCGGATGCTGATCATCGTTTCTGAGTCCTCACAAGCGTGCTCATGCTCATGCTCATGCTCACGCTCATGCTGCTGGCAGGATGTCCACGTCAGCCACTGCGGGGCGCAGGACGAGGCGCCCGGCTGCGCACCTGAGCTCACCGCCCTGGGCTGGCCGTGCGGACCGCGCAAGATGTGCCAGAACCTGCTTTTCGCCCGCATAAACAGGCAATAGGCCACTTTGGCCGACCCGGCCACCCTCGCCACCATGGCACCAGTCGCATATAATTCATTGCTTGAGGGCATGGTAGCAATGATTGTGCACTACAGCAGCTGCAAGGGCGACTGCGTGCCAGTGGAGATGCCGAGACGGCTCATGTACGTAGCTGGCATGGGAGAAGATGTGTGGTTGGGTGGGGCATTCATCCCTTGAGCCGCATGGCATGTTCGGAAGATGCAATAGCATCGAGGGTACTCGGAGGTGATTGCGCCCCTCGCCTCGCCGTTGGGACAAGCAGCGATGCTTGTGCGTGAGCTGAGCACTTACAACTTGCAATCACTGCACTACGTAATTGATCATCCTCGGACCGCGTCGCCCTAATGCTCACAGGCACAAGCACACATGATACGTACGGCCGGCTGACGCGGGCGTTCGAACTCCCCAGGCCATCTGGGCGAGAGGGGGGACGTGGCGGGGGCGCCGTGCGGTTCCGGCATGGCCTCGAAACATACGGTACTGCGGATGTGCGCACAATCAATCGGTGGGCATAGGGGGTATGCAGTGCATTTCCTTTCTGTGCTTCCTTTGCATTCTCGTGCTCACAGGCGCAAGCATGCATGATTGGGATCGTTGACTGAGTCAACACTGTTGACTGGATTGGCGTCGCTGACCTTGCTGGCATTGTTCCAGCTGACCTGACACCGCTGTGATGATGTGTGAACTGTGAACTGTGATGTATCGCAGAGGGCGGGCCCCGCAGCCCGGCAGCGCGCGTGAGTGAGACGATGGATGTTTTATGCACTCTGCCAGAAGGTCATGAGCCTGAATGTTTCGCCGATGTTACTGTCATATGATGATATGAACAATGAGTATTTAGCCGATGTTACCAGTGTATGAAGCGTGCGTGATTCATGACTGAGAACTCGGTGGCAAAACTGTGTATTAGGGGAGCGGGAGGCTCCGGCGCAACCAATCTGCTGTTTGGTTTCACACCGCACGTTTCGCTTTAATTTCGGGCCTTCTGCCAGGCCCTTCTGAAGTGACGGGACCTGCACATACAAGCGGTGGATTATGCGGATTGCTTCGACGCAACACGAAGAACCTTACCCGGGCTTGTCATGCCAAGGATCTTCTGAACATGGAGTCGTCTCTCTTTGTTCAGCATTGCGTCCGCCCTTCCACCCTGGTAGTGCTCTTACACCGGGGTGCTAGGGGTACCATTGCATTGCAAGGCATGCTTGAGCGCTAAAGTGGTTCCGTTCCGAGTCCGTTCGAGTCGGTCAGGTTAGCTCAAACTGAATGCGTGTATGCCCGGCTTCGACTCTGGCCCTTTAGCTCGCTTCATGCTTTCAATGCATGGTGTGTACAGCGGTGGTTCTGGTGATTTTGATTGTTAGAGTTCTCATCCATTCCCTGGACGTCTGCGTGTCGCTTATCAGCACCGGCCCTGCGTCACTGCCTGGGCCCGGGCCGCATGCGATATATGCCTCCGCACCCTGCAGCTGCAACCCGTGCAGCAGTACGTGCGGCGGCCGACGCGGATCCACTGCGTCCCAATGGCGGCGCGCTCGGGGCTTCCGGGACGCATACGGATCGCTTGATAGGTGTTATTGCGGACGTGGCGGCCCAAGGCTCGCTGACTTGTCGCTCCGCAGGCCTTCCGTCCTTGCAGTTACAGATCAGGGGGTCAAAGCGCTGGCATGCCATGGGAACCAACTCCGGTGCTGTAGCGAACAGGATCACCGACGCATGCAAGAGCGTTGCCATACACACTACACACCACCGGGCGGGGGGGGGGTGCGTGGCGGTTGGCGCTATCCACGCACACTTCTCATGTTGTTGTGTGAACACAGTGCTGTCCATGCGCGCCCCAAATGCTGTCGTGTCAGCACAGTGCTCGCAGTCCCTGCGCCTCTGTCTGTAATGCCAGGGACAACAAGCAGACGGAATGTAAACACACATGGCCTATTGTGCACTAAAATGTACGCCGTCCGAGGAGGACACAAGTGGGTGCTGTGTGCGCTGCACTCGCGGGGTCTGCAGCCACCGCACGCACATGTGGCGACGCCTCCTAGCCTTGCACACAAACTCAAACAACCCAAACAATACTGGAGAACGAGCATCAGTGGCCTACGATTGTTCGATGGCAGCAACACTGGAATCGTGGCAAAGCGTGCATTCAGGCTGTGCAATAAAACTGAAGGGTACTATGCGTTTCGTCAATGCTGGACCAGTCAGGAGGAAGGTGGGGGGGGGACAGGGGTCTCATCCAATGGATGCAAAGCACTGGCATTGGAGCACGACCATCAGGGATGTTCTCAATTGGTTTGCGCCCGTTGACAACACGCCATGACAGGTCGTCTCACGCTTTGCCTGCCTCCGCCTACGACCGAGCGCCTCAGGGAAAACAAACAACCCCACACACACATGCAAGCGCACAGAAATGACACTCAGAAAACGGGGCCTGTTGATGGCACCATGGAAAATTTTATTCTCATGAAGAAGTGAGAAGAAGTGAGAAGAAGTGAACATTAGAAATCATGGAAGAAGCGGCCGGCGGCTGTACTAACCGGTCATCGTAACCGGGGAGATTGAGATTGCATTCGGACCACACAGCTCCAAAGGCCGTCAAGGTTTATCAACACTAAACAGGAGTTCCATGATCCCCTTTGGGGGTCAGCTGGCATGCAGATCCGGGGGGCGTTTGCAGTGGACTATGCACATCCGAGGCCCAGTTTGCCACCCAGCAGTGCACCAGCGGACAGACCCAACCCTCTCAGATGTGCTTCACCTCGGCAGCATTTGTCTTGATACGCATCTTGCCATGCACGCTTATTGACTTTGCGCGAATGATAGCACGCAACACCAGGCAGCAGGTGCGTAAGGCTAGCGGCGCAATGGCACATTGAACAATGCTCATGCATGGGAAGCGTTGTGGCCGCAGCTGCCCCGTAACTTGGCAATGTCGTGTGGTTGACTGCTTTGCTCTCATGATCAGTCAGCATAGCAACCCAGTTCCAAATGGCAGCAGTCCTTAAATGCCGCACCAGAGAGGGACTATGCAGAAGCACAACTATAAATGGCCTGCTGTTCGCCGGCTCGTATACACAAGAGGAACAGGCAAATGCCCATTGTACGGATGACGCAGACAAAACACGCCATCCAAGCGAAATGATTTTGTGCTTGCATCCTGGTTGCGTGGAGATGCTTTGCTTAAGCATGCACACCTCGTTGCAGACCCCTCTGTAATGCAGAGCTAACGATGACTCGCTTACTGTGCGCGTGCGCAATCCAACACGCACGCGCGACGCAATCCATGCAGGCATAACACACACACACACACACACACAACTGGACACAACCACCGAAACCTGCGTTCACCCCTACGCCCACACATAAGCCTGAGCACCCAACCGAGCGACATGCAGGGCCACGCTATACCAGTATACAACGCACACGCAGCAAACGCAGAAGGCATCAACAAGTGCGGTCCACTTTTTCACACAGCACCCGCACTAGCGTACCCGCGCCTGCAGGAAAGCGCGAGGAATGGAGGGGGGATCAGCAAGGGGCAGTCCAGGCCCAGGACAGTGCGGGAATGAGCAAAGGGTGAGGTCAGGCTAGAGCAAAGCGGGAGACGATCAGAGGACAAATTCAGTATGTAATCGGCCCCGGGCGGGGCGGGCCGGACGGGAGACAAGGCAATTCAGCCTCCCAGCTAACAATGCCTTGTGCAGAAGCAGCACTCACCAAGTGTGCGTGCTTCATGGCACAGGCGGAGCACTTTCTTAATTACTTTGGGCCTATGAAGTATGTCATGTCATATGGGTGGAATTGGGTGTATATGCCAAAATGCGTTGATGTGTGAAGAAGCATGCAGTCAGCAGAAAGACAGCGGGCATTGGCACGGGGGCGGCCATTGGGATGGCGACGTATGTGGGTGCATCGGAGGCACTACCAGGTGCGGCAGCGTGTTGAATCACTATCAGTTCCCATCAGTCAAATATACAACACGTAAACACGGCATGCCAAAGCAGCGCGGGGTGGGCCCATGGGCAGCTTAAGCACTGCATGTCCAACATCACTTTTGTGCAATCCATGACATGCCAATGCACGGGCTTTAAAGCAGCGACAGGCGCAGTATGAGCCATGGCCGACCATCACTTGCTGTGCCTTCTACCATCGTTTCGTCGTGCATGAATACGGCGCTTTGATCGCATGAGGGGGATTGCATGCTGCTAAATGGCTGTGCCGGTGAACGCGTATGTACAGCAGCCGTGAAATGTGTGTGCGTGTGCGCGTGTGTCCCACAGCAGTCTCTGCGTAAGCCATGGTCAATCCGCAGACTTGCAACACGATAGATTGTCTCTCCGTAGAAGCAGCATGCCGGATAGCAGTAGGCGCACTCTGTTGAGTGGTTGCGTTGGTATACAGATCTCTAATAGTCCTTGCGGGTGCACAGCATGCGCGCTGCTGCATGCAGCAATAGCTAGATGTAGAGCAGGTAGCTAGCTAGCTGGATGTGCCGCCAAGCAGCCAGGAATGCTATGTACAGCAGAAAGGCTGACAGGCGACAGCCCTGCGGCTGGGACAAATGAGCAATGCGTGCTTAACACCAAGTACTTCAGTTTGGGTACGCTTGCTTGGCACGGATAAGGTGAGGCGGAGCCGGCGGCACCGCCTCCTCACCTGACCGCAACTGACACACCCGCAACGCTCAATGCTGGCAGTGAACAAATGTGCAGTGCTTGCGGCCACTCTCCATGCCGCGGATAAACTTACCAAAAATGCAAAGCAGTTGGGACGTACCTGCTTTATGTCAGGATACAAACTGCAGTAGGAAAAAAAGCCGTAACAGGGCAAATAAAGCTTGTGCGGTACTAGAAAAAGACGTCATAATTACTCACACACAATGTTGCATGCAGCTTTACATGCAGTATGGCAGCATGCACACCCTGCTGCAGCACAATGTACCGTCATACTACAGGAAGAGCTCGCAGTAGTCATGTATGGGGAGATCTTGTACCGCCGTGAGCATCTGCATGTCGATTATCGGGCCCGTGGCGCAGTCCATGCCGCCGCTCCACCCGCACGTCCTCGGCATCGGCATCGGCACGTTTACGCTGCTGGCAGCACGGCCGGTGATGCTGCTGCGCCTGCGAGGCATGCAGGGGCCGCTGCTGCCGGCGCTGATGGTGGTGCAGCGCGGGCTGCTTAGCAGCGAGGAGCAGGCCGAGTGCTGCACGGAAAACGACGTCCGCAGTGGCGGAGGGGCGCAGCCGATCAGCAGGTCGTGGTCGTTGTTCATAGCGCTGGGTAGGCTGCGGGCGGACGGCAGGAGCGGCTCGTGGTCCAAGTCCAGGTGCTGCTGCTGCTGCGGCGGCAGGAGTGGCGGGAACGCGTCCAGTCCCTGCTGCAGGTCGTCATCGTGCTGGCAGCCGGACAATCCATGCTGGGTCGGCTGCTGGTGCTGGTGCTGTTGCAGCTGTTGCTGGCGCTGGCACATAAACTCGAGCCTCAGGCGGAGGAGCTCCTGCAGTTGCGCCTTCTGCTGCTGCAGCTTACCAGCACGCTGTTGACTGACACCCGCTGCCCCGCTCGAAGGCGCGCCGGGGCCTGATGGCGGGCCCGAGGCAACACCGTCTGCTGGGCTGCAGCCGACGCTGGTTGCGGTGGCCAGACCCGACAGGCTGCAGCGGCTGCTGACGCAGCCAGCTCCATGTGCCGCGGGCAGGAACCCGCAGTCACTATCGAACACATGACCAGCACGTACTGCGGATGTATGGCAGTCCAGCTGCTGCTGCTGCTGCTGCTGCAGGCTGCTGGCAGAGGCTCCTGCTGCTGATACCCTTGTGGCAGGTGCCGCAGCCTGGTCATCAAATGTGTTGACAGGCTTGAACACCCCGGCAGCACCACTATTGGCTGCAGCCGAGTCTGTGACAGCACTCACGCCATCACGCTTCAACACCGGGGCTGCGTGTGCTGGGTGCTGGGGCGGCATCGGCGCCTGCTGGAACTTGCGTTTGTGCTGAAGCTCGTGCTGCAGGAAGAGGTCGGCCATGGACATGCGCTCCGGGCTCTGCAGGTCGGGGCGGGTCTCAGCAGCAGCAGCAGGGCCACCCGCAGCCGCTTCCGCAGACATGCGCTGCAGCGTTGCGAGCAGCCTCGGGACGCCGCGTGCCGCTGGCGCCGGCGCCGGGGGGCTCCTGGTGTGCTGGCCCTCTGCTGCGGGCCCATTGTCACCGCCAGCACAACTGCCCGAATAGCCGTGGCCGCCAACCGCAGGCCGCACCTCCAACGGGAACGCAGTAGGAACTTCACCACGCGCCCCGGATGGCTCGGCAGCAACGCTGACCTCAGACGCAGGGAGGTTTACCGGCGCCGGGATGCTGCTGGTGCTCTGGTTGGAGTTGCTGTGCCTGGGGTATTTTGGTGCGGGGGCTTGGGCCCCGTCGGGTCTCGGTCCGACCTTGCCGCGCGCGTTTATCACGCACGCGCCATGGCCATTATTGATGGATGGTCCGCGGCCCAGCAGGCCCTGACAGGAATCATGTCTGGCTGTGGGAAAGGGTCCTGGGGCTTTGGCCGTGCAGGGCAAGGTTGTACGCCCTTCAGTCACTTCTGCGCAGGGCACAGGCGGCCACACTGACCGTGTCGCCGCGGCTGCTGCCGAGCGCTGCCATGCCGGCGAAGTGACATCATCATTGGTTCCATGCAAGTCCAAGGAGTGCGTGCTTCCACTGCTTATGCTGATTACTGGGTTGGCTTGCAGCTGCGTAGCGTCCGCCTGCTGTGCAGCGCAGTCGCCCAACACAGTCAGCGTGCAGCCAAGGCAGGACAGCCAGCGATGTGAACCTGCACTATTCATGTGCATACATCAAGCAGCTCACAAGATAGCAAGGCCTCGTAAACCCAGGCCTTGTCAACCCTTGGTTGAGTCCGTGTCTGCTTTGGTGGATGGCGGTGGGCAAAACCCCCCAACACGGGGGGCAGGGATGCCAAACGACTGAAACAGGAATGAAAGCGCTGACCTCACACCTCACCTGCAAGCACCGCTCATCTTTCTCACGTGCGGCTGAAAGGTACGCCATAGCTAGACTGGTGCACCCGACGCCACGCTGCGCCTGTGTTCGAAGTTGTGGGACGGAGAGGGTGCAAATTGGTAGGTGCGGGCTCGACCCATCCAGGGCCAAGTGCAAAACAGGGGCAACATGCATGCAAGCCATACCTTGCGCACGCCCGTAGCAGCCATGGATAAGAAGCGAGACGAAGTCGGGAGAGTCCAAGGTTGCACTTGGCCTGCGAAGCACAGTACCATCTCCAATAATAACGTAATGCTGAACTTGCCAAGCCGCGGAGATCCTTGGGGTCAGCAAAGCGACCCGAGAATCCACAACATCAACCAGGGTTATCTGGCGAAGCGAAGACCAGTTGGCGGCCCCCTATCATTGCTGGCACAACTACTCGTGCCAATTCACTCTTTTGGCCTGAGCAAGCAAGCTGCTGGGTTTAAACGTGTACGTGGCCTTGACCCTGGCAGTCAACCACATACACTGACACAATACTAGTTCACTCCGTGCACTTACCTATAAAGCCACTACACAGCTGCACGCACGCCTAGCGCATCAACGTAGCTCGTCCCTAAAGTGCGTGAGGCAGGGTGGAGGCCAGGTACGCTAGAAACAGAGCGCAGCGTCAGAAATGAGAGGACCGAAGGGACATAGGCACAATTTACAGCCTGAAAGGCTTAGCGGCATTACACAAGTGTGGCAACATCATCCTGAGACCTTGATGGGACCCCTCACACCCCAAATTTGCACGCAATGTGTCCCGTCTGACAACAAAAAGAGCCGCCCTGAACCTGCCTTTGCATGGACACATAGGTGCAGGCATTGATAATCTGCACACATGGGCAAGTGCGGCGCAAGTTGCATAAGCCCGCGCTCTGGACGGAGTGCAAGCGATAACGCGACTCGCTCTGCTGTAACATGGTCGTTGCGCGCAGCTGTCACGTCGCTGTTGGCCATGAGCGCAGTGCATAAAATACGTGATGATGACTCTGGTAGAACTATCATAGGCGCTCCACGTAGTGGAAGTCTTGGCGAAGTGTGGCCTACTTGTTTTGTTACAGGCATGCAGAACAGTCTGCAAGGGACATCCAACTGAAGTACCAGTGCAAGCGGCACTGGGTTACGTGACCTGGTGCTCAATGATGGGCAAGACCTTGGCACAACCTATCATCGGCCTGCTGCAGCGTGTTCCACCTGGCGGCGGCGTGCGTACCGGTGTTGACATCCGTCCATCCTGTGCAGCTTTTGACACAAGCTGCCGGGCTTGATGCTATGGCGCAGAAAACACACGTGGTGCTGCTGGCAGCAAGACAAGGTGAAGCGGACTATGCCTGCCCGTTTTGGATGGCTTGGGAGTTGGGAGTGGTTGAAGATTGCTTGACACACCTGGCTTGCTAACAGATTGCAGACCTGGCACTGGCCAGCTGTCTGGACCAGTATTGCCTGACATGACAAACTTGTGGTCAGGTGCTCAAGTCACTTGAAGGCGTCCAGGGCCAGGTGCAGCAGCATCGCTTGACCTCCACATGAGAAAAGCCATAAGGAACACTGCTCATCGCCGGAGGTGAAACCACTCAACCACTCAACCAAGCTGATTTCTGAGCTGCTTGAGTCAATCCTGGGTGAGCTGCCAGCCCCCTGCCCCCACCTTGCCTTGCCTTTGCTGCCCCAGCAAGTCGTGCGCGTGCGCTTCGCATCCTCGCGCAGCTAGGGCTTGCAGTTGCCTGACGTGCAACCTGTGCTTGTACAGCCGCAGTGCACTTTGATTTTCACTTCTTGCGTATTTTTGCGCAACTTTGAAGCTGCAGTGGACTTCCGCCGCATTCTGCCTTCACACGATGCCCATTAAGAAATGTCAATCAGCGGAAAAAAGGGAGTAGACAGTCCCACCAACCATTGTCTCACCGTTTAGGTCTTGCAACAGCCATCTTGTCCATGAAATGAGCATATGTTGAGGGTCTAGCTGGTTAACCCTTGCCAGTGTTGTAGTGCAGAATGCGGGTAGTCCTGAAGGACTTGACTAGCGCGGAGGCGAGAAAGCAGAAGCGAGAAAACAGGGAACAGGGGGCGACAACATACCCTGTGCATGATCGCTCCACTTGCGTCAGGGCCTGTACATACGCTGGCAGTGTACGCCGCCCATGTGCCTACTTGGCATCGTCACCAGGTCAACACCGGTCTCAAAGAAAACTGTAAATCATGCCCTGCAACCCATCAACGCTCTCTTCTAGGTGCTTCCTAAATTGGCTGCTGGTGTTGATGCTTCACACAATGCTGTCGGGACAAGGCTCACGAGTGTCCAGCCTGCTGTACTGCCGTTTTGCCAAGTTGCGGAGGTGTAATCTGGGTGTAATTGTTTCCTTGCAACACGAGAGGGCTGACTGATTTGAAAAGTGCAGTAACGAGTCACGTATTCCATTGGTGTAGAAGGTGTACATCCCTGCTATGGCATGCATATGACGTACCGACTACCGAGAAAATCAACTGACAGTGAAGGCCAACATTGGACTGGGGTACTTGGGGACTGGGCTTGCAGTTCATCACGACATCTGACAGCATTAATGCAGATATACATGCATGTATACGCCAGACAGGCAAGGGCATGGCAGGCCCAAGACCTTGGCAGCGGCAGGTCCAGGGAATGGAGCCAGCACAACCTGCGAGGGTGCGTGGGGGCGGTGAAGGTGAATCGGATAGCTCAGGCTCACTACACGGCTGGCCACACGCGGCTTGCAGGACACACGCAGCATGCTTGGCAACACAACAACGGGCAAACCTCGCCGCAGCATCGCAAGCTCTACCGTGGCGTTGCGGGCCACGCTCTGCCACCAACGCATGGGTGAGAGCCCAACTGCACCTCTTAAAGCGTTACGCATGCACGCGAGAGCATGCATGCCAGCGTGCAAACGGGGATGAAGCCAGGCTTTTTCACCTGGAGAGCTTGCCCTGCCCATGCAGTCATGCAGTGCAGAGCCACCGGCGGCAAACGCAAAATCAAACACGACCGCTTGCTTCCTAGGCAGCAGTCGCGCGAGATCGCAGGAAGCAGCGCTTCATTCCAGTCCAACATACACGCAGTGGGTGTGTGTTGAGCTACCGGTGCGGCTGGGGATGGCGCACACTCGCACTGCCGAGCCTGCTCGAGGTAAACTCAAGCGCTTGCGCGCGTTCAAGCAGAGCGCGCTTCACCCCGTCGCTGCGCTTGCGCAGGCATTTGTAGTTGAACGCGCACCTTGTTCTCTAGTCCGTGCGTGTGCCCACTACGGCAACGGCCTGCACCCTGCCTGACAAAGTTGTGATAATTCGGAGGTATCATGCAGGGTCACTTGGGCTTTAATCGCCCCGTATCCGCATCCATGGAGCACTCTACAAACCCGATCTGCGCGTCCACTGGATGCAAGTAGGGCTTGTCTCCCAGCGAGTTGAGCACGTTGGCGTGGTGCAGGCCCTGACACGTGTCCTTCCACGCCGCGTAGCGCTCGCCCAGCGGCGTCGCGCCGCCCTCTGGCGGGCCCCCGGGCTCGCCCCGCGCCGCGAAGCGCACGCGCAGCGGCGCCGCGAGGTACAACACCGCGTACCCGCGCGTGCGCGGGTGCGTGAGAGCGGCGCGCGCGTCCGCCTCGTCCACGCGCACGATGCGCTTGGAGGGCGTATCCCCTCCTCCTCCTCCTCCTCCTCCTCCTCCCCCGCCACCGCCGCTGCTGCCACCAGCCCTGCTGCCAGCGGCCGCCCCGCCGCTTCCCACAGCTGCAGCGTCGTCCGTTCGCTCCGCATGCATCCTCCTGTGAGCGCCATTGCGTCTGCGAAAGGCTCCGGCGCTGCCAGCGACGCTGCGACCGCCATGGAGGTCATGGTAATCAGCATGGCCAGCATGCAGCAGGGCGTCGCGTAATGCCTTTGGTGGGTCATCAACCCAGCGCTGATCGGTCAATGCACTGCTACCTCCGCTGGCTGTGCTGCTATTGGCGCTGCCAGTGGCGTCCACGGTTGCATGGAGGGCGCCCGAGCCGTGGGGCTGCGGCAGGTCCTGCTGCGGACCAAGGCCCCCCAGGAGTGGAGCGCCGGAGCGCAGCCCTGAAAGGCCCCTGGACTGTGCAGCGACACCTGTGCCGGTCCTGCGTGGCATGTGGACAGTGATGTGGTGCAGGCAGTTGGCACACAGTGCGATCATATGAGCGCCGAGAGCTGCACACGGTGTATGCCAACCGCCAAGAGCATGCGTGATGAACGAGCTTGTGAACACTGGGTACAAGTTCCTTCGGAAGGCGGCGTTGTGGGTGGTTTCCTGTCGGGCAGGTCAGAATGCAACCCCTCTCTTCCTTGTGTGTGTGCACGCGATTGCAGTATTGCATACCTGTGGTCGCTGCCGCTGCATCACGGTCTAGGATGTGTTGTTGCCTCTCAGTCTCCGCCTACGCTGCAACTGCTGCTGCTGATTCTTGCCCTTATCAGGCTATCACCCGATGGCCCTTTCCAATGCATTCCCAGTGTAGTGGAATGCACAAACCATGTCCCATTACCATTTGCCCTACCCGCGTCGCACCGCCCTTTGCTGCTTGCTCTTGCCCTCAACGGCTCAACCTGCCTGTCCTTTAACCCAAAGCCCTGAACCCAAAGCCCTGCACCCTACACCCAGACCCCGCCGCCGTGCAAACAGACCCCGACGCTCTGCACCCAAAGCCCTGCACCCTACACCCAAGCCCCTGCACTAAGCGTCCTTCCTCACCTTCCGCTCCAAAGCTTGCCCTCAACCTGCCTGTCCTGTGACCCCAAACCCCAAACCCGTACACCCTGCACCCTACACCGCAACCCTTGTCTAAGCCTCCTTCTCACCTTCCGCTCCAGAGCTTGCCTCCCGAGCTGCGCCCGCCTTTCCCTCTGCCCTTGCC
This sequence comes from Chlamydomonas asymmetrica, assembly GCA_001662385.1. Lineage (NCBI taxonomy): Eukaryota > Viridiplantae > Chlorophyta > Chlorophyceae > Chlamydomonadales > Chlamydomonadaceae > Chlamydomonas > Chlamydomonas asymmetrica. Next base: position 99,225 of record BDDA01000185.1, on the reverse strand, counting down.
GCCGCCGCCGCCGCCGCTAGCTGCGCTGCCCTCTCCGTCAGCCGCAGCGGGGTACGGGTCATCCTCCGTCGTGGCCATCGTGTTGCCCTTGGAAGGCCGCAAGTCAAACTCTAAGTGAGAGGACCTGAGGCAGCATGGCAGGTTCGACGGAAGGGGTAAAAAATCCCCTTCAAGGATCGGGGCAGGAGCACTGCCCTGTGCGCCCATGCACACAAGCAGCAGTACACGCTGCAAGGCCATGCACCTCCACCCCAGCCGCCCATGCACTCCCTGCACCTGGACCCAGCTCGGGGAAAAAGCATCACCCCTGCCATGCCTCTGCCATGCAGCTGATGGCGGGCCCGTGACCCATGATCGGTTAAGAGCCGTATTGACGACGCCCCGCAACGTAATGCACGATGAATGGATCAACGTTCAACGTTCAACAGCGCCACACTTCATCACCCTGGCTCGCTCACCTCTTAAACCGCTCAAACTCAATGGACAGCATGCCGGCGCCATTGAAGAGGCAGCCATCCAGCAGCAGGTTGAACCTGCAAGCATCATGCATGCATGCATGGCGGCATCACAGACATGCCTGCAACATTCCTGCTCCCAGTACAACACCGAAGCCTACACTCAAGTACCGTAACAACCGCTGAGGAAAGAAGCCATCACATGCGATGCAGCAGCGGCTGTCACTCAACCGACAGCGCATTCAGGAAGGCAAGCGATGTGCAGTACTGCAGGCGGGCCGTGTGTTCTCTCCTGCACGTCGACCCAAATGGTGTGCGTCATGGCGTGCGCATGGTGTGCATGCGTGCGCTCACCAGATGCAATGCATCCTGGAGGGCTCTCGCCCGTAGAAGAGCCACTCCTGGCGCATCCCTAGCGGTATCTTTGTGGTGTCCTGCGGGGGTCAGGGGCAGGGGGTAGGGGGGCGGGGCACGCACATGCACGCACACAGCAGCTTAGCCCAGACGCTCGCCGCCCTCAGGTGCAATTCTCATCCTCACACACATGCACACTGTGCGGCCCCACGGAAAGCACACTGCGTGGCCCCACGGGAAGCAGACAACTCCAACACAACACAGCTTGAGAGGAGGTCCCACACAGGCAGGGGATTGCAGGCAGCGGTGGCTCTGTGCAGCACAAAGGACCAGGCAAGGATGACGGTACTGACCAATACTGACGGGACTTGCTGTATCGACTGTATTGCCTGTACTGATGAGCCCCGCAGCGGTTCAAGGCAGGCAGCAGTGCATGCGCACACTACGCGACACGCACGTGACATGCAAGGGGAGAGTCGCTCAAAGCACTAGCACCACGACTCGAGCCCTGCACGCCATGTTCCCCCGTGATCCCTGCACAGAATCCACCATCAATCCTGCATCAATCCATGGAACCCTGTGCACCATCGGCCATGGCCCGTGCAAACGGCTGACAACGGCAGGCAGCATCGCGCCGCACACCTCTGGACCGCCCTCGGATATCCAAGGCACGCCGCAGGGCACGTCCGGCCACACAGGCACCCTGCCGCTGACAAGCGCCACGCTAGCCAGCGCCTGCGAGGTGCACATGCGAGTATGTGCAGCTTGGTTAACCTCTTGTGCTCGCCTGGTCCCCATCTGGGTGGGGCATGGGCCGTTTGGCCGACATGCTCCTGATGCAACACAACACATGCGAGCATGTGACATATGATGGGGGCAGAGTGCATGCGCGCACCCACACGTGACCGCCATATTGCAGGCGTGTAGTAACCAGCTTTGAATGCAGTCAGCATCCGAACGCATATGCGCACTGCACGGCCCCACAGGAGCCTATCGTCAGCCGCACGTGTGGAGCGCCGAGTGGCTTTGAGTTGTACACGAAACTTTGCACACTACAGGCACGTACGCAGTTAGGCCTTTGGCAGCAAGCTGCCAAGCGGATGCAAGTGAACACAGTAACACGGGCCCACGGTGGTATGTTGCGGGATGCGTTCAGTATTGCTGGCAGCGGCCGCTCCTACAGTGCAGAACAGGCCGGCGCACCTGCAAGATGGCCTGGTACTCCTGCCACGTGCGCAGGCGCGCTAGTGAAGCCAGCACCGCGGGGTGATACGCCACCAAGCGCGGCTCTTGGCGCGTCTTGAACGCCTGGTCCACAGGCCGGTGCTGTGGTTGCGCATCAACAAACACATCACACCACAGCGGACAGCACACGAGCACACCAGTTGCACGGACACCACACAACACCATGCGTTAGGCAATGTACCGCGGAGGTGACCGCAGGCCGCCTGCACCCCCCAGTGAGACATGCATTCATGCTGTGAGGACGCATCTGGACAGAAGGCACGATGTAGCGAACCGCTCCGATGAGCACGCGTTTGGAGACTGACATCAGCCATGGGCGGTGTAGATTGTGCATATGGGGGCCCCTGCTGACTGGATTGCCATACCGCCCCTCAAAGGCATCCTCCACTCCACAGGGGTCCCCCTATCAGGCAGTTGTGTTGCATACATGCACATGGTTCTCCCATTCAGCGGGTGTGTTGCTCTCTCACCCAGTTATAGAAGTAGGGGTACGGCCCCATGACCTGCGTGGCCATCTGCCAGTTGTACTGCTCAACGATCATCTTGACAGCCAGCTTGCCGGGGTTGTTGTCAGTGCCTGAAGACATCACCACACGGTACACAGGCGCATCACTTGCAGTCTGGTTTCAAGCGTCTCGTCTCACAGCTCTCTCACAACAGCATAGCGCGTATGTTCAAGCCTCAGGACAAGTGCTGCCGTCACTGTGAAGCACCCTTCAGGTTGCATGTGTGGCATGCAGATGTGCTAAATGATTATGATGCGGAACGGCACGATGCAGGGTTCACTATCCAAGGCAATTATGGGTGCCAGGTTTATAGCCTCGGCCACCACCGTACCTCACCACTGTACCGTGCTGTACTGCAGCACAAATATAACCTCACTGCTACCCTGTCAGCGGTACGACCTTGACCTGCCACAGCAGGCCTCAAAAGCAACACGCGCAGCGCCAACCGCACCTGGCACCCAGTGCATGTGGCCGAGCACCTGCTTGGGGCCGTCGGGGTTGTACATGCGGTGCCAGTAGCCCATGCGTCCCCGGGCAAACCTGCAGGCCGCAGAGGCGGAGGGGGAGATGCAGGCACGAAGGCACTTCAGGTCGGACTTCACAGCTCTAGAGCTCTGGAGTCTCCCATGCACTGCTTGATGCCACCTGTCGCTCTTTCATCCAGTGAACCACCGTCCCTCAATCAGTTCCGTTATCCTCCCTCCACTTGCAGATCGCTCTGGGCTCATGCATTGCGTTCGCACTTCAGGCAACAGGTGACAAGCGCCAAGGATCCAGGCTGCATGCCGTGCCACGTGCGGCATTGCCCTTGCCCCGTGCGCCGCCTCACGCATGCACGTTAGGCCGCGCTGGTCGCCACAAAGGCCAAGAGCAACAGCGCGCTGCACACAGCCACCCCTCCCCCCCTTCCCCCTCCCGCACTGACACGCAAGTTTGGGCTCGGGCATGCACCTCGCAGATTGACTGAACTGCTGCCATACAGTCGCCATCTGGGGAGAGCATGGGCCGTTCGGCCGACACGCTTCTGATGTAACATAACATAACCGTCGTAACATGACATAACATACAGTACAGTGCAGTACAGTGCAGTACATTACAGTACAGTACAGTACAGTGCAGTACCAGTTCAGCGTGAGGAATGGCGGGCCGAAGAGGTAGCCCTCCTCCGGGATCTTGCGTGCGGCTTGCTCCTGGGAGGCGTCATCAGGTTCAGGGATGTCTGGGCACTCGGGCGGCCTGCATGCGTGCAACCGTGATGCATCGCACCAGCGTGGTGGTGAGTGAGGGGACCGTTATCTGGACGAGACGGGGGAGTGGTCTTCTGCCATACACACCAGTAGGTGTGACCAGTTCGGTGTCACCCTTGCTGTCGTGTGTCATGGCGGGATTCCAAGCATGTACTGAGCCAGCAATACGGTACACACACAGTGAGTGTCACACATTTTGAGCCAGCACACACGTGCACACGCATATGCACGCTGCGTGCATAGCACGCTGGCAACAGGCCACCCGAGAACGCGGGTTGGATTGCTGAGTTTGCCTGCAACACCCATAAGGCCTGCCTCACAGATCTGACTTCGACCAACGCGACATCAGACATGCCTGGCTCACCCACAGTCGTCCTCCAGTTGCTTGCGCCACTGCAGCAGCAGCGGGCCCTTGGTCGGCGGGTACATGTTGCCGCCCTCGTCCTCACGCCACCCTGCCTTGCCCACATTGGGCACCTTCATGCGGATGGAGCTGTGAAGCAGGCATGCAGCGTGAATGGAAGGCGGGTGGCAGTTGAAGTGAAGTCGGATGCAGCATGAATTGAAGGCAAAATGGCAAGCGGATGGAGGCAGATGCAGGGTGGATTGAAGGCAGATGGCAGGGTGAAGCGAGGCGGATGCAGCGTGGATCGAGGAGGGCGCAAGGTGAGACCAGGCGGGTGTGAGACTGTGAGGTGAATTGGCGGCGGATGGCAGGTAGGTGGGAGATGGATTAAGCGAATGCAGGTGGGGTTAACACATCTAGGTTTTGTCGTTGTTGTTTCCGCTCGGCCGGCTAGCCAGAGGCCCAGGGCCGCCCTCGAGAGAGGTTCAGAGAAGCGGTTCACCTAGGGGTTCACCTCTTGGTTTTAACCTGGTGTTGGGCCTGAGGTGGATAAGTTGGGCGTGAGGAGGATTTGCTGTGGGCGGCAGTGAATGTTGCTCGCTGCTGAGCAATGCTCAAACGTGCAGTGAGCGGTGTGCATGCACCAGCAAGGATGCTGAGAGGCGTGGATGCGCCAGCACGTGCACACATGCGGCGCTCTCACCTCATCAGAAACTTGTCGCCAGCAACGGACACCATCTCTGGTGGGGTCTTCACCTGCGCATCGGCCGACGCCACATGCACAAACGCAGCAGTCACGCGTGCAGTACACCGAATGAGACACAGCCGTCTCACGCAGCACACCATGCAGCACACCATGTGGCACACATCAGCCAAGCATGCAGGTTGAAGCAGGACTCTGCGACTCAATGCAGCCCGGCAAAGCACGCAGTACTGTACTGTCAGCAACGCTTGGGCTGTGCTCCCAGCAGCAAGGGTGAACACACGCCTGGTTACAGGCCTGTGAAATCCTGAACCCTGACACCACAGATACTGGGTCAGCACCGGTAGTTCAGTACGCCCCTGCGCGCTCACCTCCGTGACATTTCTGACCTCGGTCATGATCGCGTCAGAGCGCTTGTTGGTCGCCTCTACCAGCTGAGGGTGGGCGTTCTTCCACTCGTCCGTGGCACAGTCGCGGCGCGCGATGAGGAACACGGGGCGGCCTGTGAAGCACGTATAATTACAATACCGGTATGCGGTCTGAGCCCAGACCCGTGCTTACAGTTGAATTATTATGTCGAGTCATGTTACATCAGGAGCGTGTCGGCCGAACGACCCAGGCTCGCACAGTTAGTCAAGTGCGCCGCGATCAGTCAAGCCGCCGTACTTGAGGCTTGAGCCGCACGCACAGCCAGCCGCACGCATGCCACCTTCTGTGCGAGCCGTGCTGTGCCGCATGGTATGCATGTGCCTTCATCCCCGTCAGCAGCCACACCTGTGGCCACGTTGAGCAGCACCTCCTTGAATGCGTCCTGGTCTATGTAATTGCACCTGCAACACACGTGGCGGAAGGTGCCACACCACCCAGGATTGGCAATACCGTCAAGGCAGGCACGATGCATGACAGCATGACGTTTGCATGTAACAGTGTTTGTTCTCGTATTTGTGTTATTGACGCGTTGCATGCTGCGCGTCGGACTGGCAGCCGCACCACCACCACCCATGCACACACGTATGGCCTTCCTTGTAGCGCGTGCAGGGCCAAGCCGCCGCAGCGGGGGGAGAATCCGCGGGGTCATCTGTCAGCAGAGCATGCGCGTTATGCCATGTGCAGCCATGCCGACAAGTTTGCGCTATCGGAAATTCCGTTCGGGTGGCCTGAATGCTCCGTCCGGGGGGGGCAACGCTCCTCACCATGTCTGCACTCCGTTCTTCTCCCGAGAGACTTGGAAGCCATCATCAATCCATCGCGTAACCCTGAAGGCCAAACCAGGAAGCGATCCGTTAGGCCCAATCCATTACCGTTGTTCATCATGAGGCTGACACGAGGCCCTAGCAAAGCAATGCTTGGATGCTTGGATGCTCGCCGCTTCTTTAGAGTTATGTAGCGGGGAGCAACAGGCAAGTGTTGAGTGCGAAGACAGGACACGGGTGGGATCACGTGCGGACGGACGCAAACGCATGCAGACAGGCTGCAGACACAAGCAGGGTATGAGTATCAGGACAAAGGTCTCAAGCATGCCGTCATGCCGGGGTAGGCAGCAGGAGCTTTATGCCGTCATGCCGGGGTAGGCAGCAGGAGCTTCATGCCGTCATGCCGGGGTAGGCAGCAGGAGCTTCATGCCGTCATGCCGGGGTAGGCAGCATGAGCTTCATGCAATCATGCGTCAACTCTGGGATGATCCGCATGGACTCGTGCTGGGGTTGGGATCATGGTTGGAATGAGAGATGGGGTCGCTATGTCAGTATGTGCTTGCACAGCAGACTAGCGCTGCCTATCAGCCCAGCCGTATGTTAAGGGTTACTGTTCCCGTGGGGCCATGCATTGTGCTTCCCATGGGGGCGTGCAGTGTGCACACGGTATGCATGAGGGTAGAAACTGCACCCGAGGGTGGCGAGGTGTCAGCTGTGCGAATGAGTCGTGTCATGCGTTCGTGGCGCTTGCGCATGCCGCCGCCGCTCGGCCGGGCAACTCACCGCTCCACCACCTCACGAAACAACCACACGGCGGGCCCGTTGGGCGCCGCGTTCTGCACGTACACGACGCCACCGTTGGGGTTGGTGTTGTCGACGTACTCCGATTGGTGGTAGAGCGTCTCTGGCTGGTTGATGACGGTGAAGCCGGCGAACGGCGGTGACTGCGTGCAGGAGACGCCACATACGGACATGCGCACCACATGGCAGACAGCACGCCACATTCATTCACCCTGGGAGAGCCCAGGGGAGAGCTCGATTCCGCACTTTGACGTGAGGTGCCACAGATGCTATCGGAAATCGCTGACCGTTCAGTGGCCTGCTAGCGCCTGCCTGCGGACACCTACCGCTCTTGGTCACCTTTCTACGCGAGCTGCATCCCACGTATATCACTCCCGAGCACCGGCACAGCAGCTTTTCATGCTTGCACGATTGCACGCTCACTTCATTTCGCATGCTTGCATGCAGCATATGATTTAGACTCGCCTTGAAGTACTGATACGGGTCGTCAAACCAGATCACGTCATCGTCGCACACAAACACGTTGTACCGCAACCGCACCGCTCGCACAAGCAGCCGGTACCTGCATGGCACGTCCATGCAGCAACCGGGGCAACGTCAGTACAGCAGCCCAGAACGTCAGCACGCATCAACGTGCGATGCCCATGCAGTACAAGCACAGCAAACACAATGCCAGACAAGTCAAAGCGGTGGCAAGCTGTGTTCATGCAACCGCAGCATCGTTGTCTGCCTGGTACTGGCCTGTTGTGCCATACTGGCGTAGCGGGGGATAGCGGCCACACCTCCTTCCCAAAGAGTGGGATGCGGTAATCCATCCAGGCGCAGCCGTACTCTGGGAGGTACAACGCCACCTCACTGCACGCCTCCCTGCACACATGCACGTACGCGAATGCCCTCCGTTGCAAACATGCGTGGCCGTTAATCAGGTCAGGGAGTGGATGGCACGTTTACCTCTTGCATGTTCTCGCGACTATGTTGCGTCAAGTCATCAAGAGCGTGCCGGCCGGATGCGCCCCCCAGATGGGATGCCCCCTAGGAGGGGTTTTGGGACTGCAGCAGTGTTATGCGGCAGCATGTGGTCCGCCACGTTGCATGGGTTGCACATGCGGGACATACTGCTGCGCACAACATCCAAAAACATGCTGTGTGCGCTTAGCTCGGGCCGCTCATCACCAGGTGAGAGCAACTGCAGCCACAGCCGTAGCCAAGCCGTGAGCGAAGGGAGCGGTCCCCTCCTCGTGAGCGTATGGTCACAAATCTTGCTTCCACGGGGCCGGAACCCACACCTCCCGTGGAAGGAAGGTTCGTGACCATTGCGCTCGCGAGAGCGGGACCGCTCCCTATGCTCGCAGCTACGCCTAAAGCTGCATTTGCTCTTGCTCGGGGAAGAGCTGCGTGAGTTGACCCACATTGCCTGCGCCGATGATGCTCTCTCGCTCACCGTACGTTCATCAGGATTGTGAGAGGCAGCTGCATGGTGGTTGGGCGGCGGAAATAGGGGACGCAGTGCACGCATCAACCGAACGCATTCACGCAGCATGCCTCCCCGACACCATTCGTAACTGAGCAGGCAGGTCCACTCCAGGGATGTATTTTAAGACCCCTCAAGTTAGCCTGACACGCCAGACTGCTTCCCGTTCCCTCTTGACAGGAAGTTCCTTCCAGCACATGTTTGAACCAAGCCGCCTGATAAGGGCCGCCACGTCTGCGTGCCATTTACGTGCATACCGGTAGCGACGCTGAAAACTGTATGCTTACCTGCTTGCTGAAAACACAAGCACGTGCTCCATGCCCATTTTGCGGATGTTGTGTATCCCCTGGAGAGCAAACACCATCCGCTGCACAGAGGGGAAAGGGGAAAGGGGAAAGCAGGGGCGGAGGGCACCACAGGCAGGGCAGCATGGGTAGCAGCACAGGCACTGCTGCACATCGCAGCTGGGATGGTGTTGCCAGCAAGCCCGTAATACATGCTGCTGCGAAACCTCGACAGGTGTCGTGAGTTAGTGAACGAGACCTCATCACAGTTGTCAGCGTGACACGCTGCATAGGCACCAAGGGAAGAGTGGCAAGCCATTAGCCGGCTTGCGCTTGTGTGTTGCACTGAGGTGCGATGTTTGTGTGCAGAGCACGCGCCCTCTGCGTGAGGCTTGCGGCCAGGAAGCTTGCAGCGCGCGTGGCTTGGCCCTGCGGAGTGCTGGCAGGCAAGCGGCGCGCATACTGCCCGCTTGCTATCCTAGCAAGATAGTACTCGTGACAATACACACGTTGCAGTATGACCCGTGAGAGAGTTGATAGATGTTCAGTGTGAACCAGACTGCTGACACGCTAACGCTTTGTGGTGTGGGCGGGTGTGGAGAGGTGCTCGCCAGGTGCCTGTCCTAGTCCATGCATGTGCCTGAAGCGCAAGCTAGATGTTTAGGCTGGCGGTTCTGGCTTGCCTGGGGTACAGACGCAAACAGGATGATTTCGCGCCGATAGCTCCGTGCATGCAGCGCAGCCTTCAGGCCAGGTGCTGCACGCGTTGGTCACATCAGACGCAAGAGCAGTGAAACATAAAGTCAGAACTCAGACATGAACGGCAGAGCAGAGTGTACAGTAGCAATGTGCTTGCTGAATGATGAGCATGGACAAAGCACCTGTGCTTGGAATGACAATAGAAAGCTACCATTCTTGTTGTCAGCGCCATAGCACAGCTTGCCTTACACCTATGGGTGCACACTGCGTCCGCGGCGTTCTCGCAACAAGTGTGGAATTGACTGCATGCAACGCAACAAGCCAGAGCGTGTGCAATTCTAGTGCCGTGTTGGCTGCTGGTCACCCACTGTATGGATTTCATCCAGCTTAGGGAGTTGCAGTTGTGTAAACTTGCAATACACGGGCTGCAACGCGGCTTGCTCAAGGCAACCAGACCCTGCACTCAACTGGAGTCAACGGAGCCCGTGAAAGGCGAGGTATGTCCTATGCTGCATAGATTACTGCCCTCGCACGCCAAGGATTCTGCGCCCTCCAGCAGCGCTACCAGGACCAGGAGGCTCCATATCAGACGCTCGCCAGCTGCAGCTGAGCCCATTGCATCAACGCACCAGCACCTGCAGCAACTTGAGGCTTAAACGCTGCCTGGAGAGGGTTGGGCTACGGCGAGGGCTTTGGTTGTGTATGTTGGAGGGTTCCCCTGCTGACAGGCATCAGCAGGCCCCCCACGGCCTTTGCAAAAGTCATGACCAACCTAGACATGCATGAGAAATCGTTCCTGGACACCTGGTGCAGTGTTTTTGTATTTGCTCTGTAGCTGTTGCCTGGGCTCACAATCCCTGCCTCTTTCCTGCAGCCAGTGGAAACAGGTTATACTGCTGTGGTTTCGGAGAAGGGCGAGATGGGAAGGGCACAACATTACAATGATTCAAACGCACTCTCATGCGGGAGCTGCAGGAGACAGTTCAGGCATAATTGCATGGCGCCAGCAAGCAGTGCAATGGAGTTTCGAGCCCGGATGTGCCAACCCTGAAGCAAGCTTAAAGGTAACGAGGGTGGATGCCACAGGGATGGCTTCCGGGCCAGCGAACCCTTCAACCACCAGAGCAACGGCCACAATGCCGCAACCTCCCACGCAGCAAGCCAGCACGTCAAGCACCATCAACATTGCTTCAGGGCCCTAAAGCGCACCATGCACCAGTCGCAAGGACAACACCAGCGCATGCGTGGCATGTCCGCGCTCCCCTCACACACACACACAACGCACCACCCCCCACCACCAGACACACACACGCACACACACCGGTCATACGTAGTCATACTACGCAGGACTAGCATACAGTCGTATTCCCCCAAGCAACCGAATGGTGAGGCAAAGGCGTTGTGAGGATGCGCCCCGGGCTGCAACCAAGTGACACCCAAAACACTATAGCAAACCAGCACGCTGCGGCACACCACAAAACACACAGCCCAGCCAACAACACAACGGTTTTTCAATTTCAGCTGGGCGCATCACGACACGCGAGGCTGCTTGGCGGGGTTGCTGGCGCAGGCGGGGCACATGTACGTGCGGCCCGTGCCGACGGCGTAGTCGCCAAACGCGCCGTTGTCGCGCTTGTCGCAGCTGAAGTGAACCCACGACTCGCAGCCGTCGCAGCAAATCCAGTCCCTGCCCGCCGCGTCGCCGCCGTTGCACAGCGTGCAGCGGTCCGTGATAAGGTCGTCCGGGTGCGCCTGATGTGCCACGCCGCGACCATGACAACCGCACCACGCACGGGTTGCCGTTTGCACGCGCGGTAGCAGCAGCGGCAGGGGGCGGTGGAGCCAGTTGCCAGCCGTTCGAGGGCGTCCCAAAAGGCAGCGGATGATAGCGCATTGAGGTGGGTTGTGTGGCGGGACCAGCACCAATTGATTTCAGGGGCCGTGTGCGTCCGGTCGTCCAAACCGTCGATGCAGGTTGAAGGTGTAGTACGTAGGGCGCGTCGAAAAGGGATTTGGATGAGCGTTTTGGTGACCGAGGCGTCGGTGCCGCAGAGGACAGGCCCGGTGGACAGCGCGTGTGCGAGGGGGGGTGCGGAGACGGTACCAGTGCGGAAGAGGGGGCACACACGCAGGGCAGGCCGCGGGGCGGCGCAAGAAGGAGGGGGAGAGCGGTGAGGTGTGGGCGCGGGGGAGAAGGGGGGGGGGGGCAGGTGGAGGGCGCTACTGAGACACCGGGACGTCTTCCGGGTGTGCCTGCGGCCAACGACCATTGGCACGGCAGCAGTCCGCCACCAAAACGAACACACGCACACACACGCACACGCATGCCGCACGCACACACACCACCGAGTGGAGCTGATCAGCTGAGGTCAAGACGCACACGCATTCTTCCATCCTGACACGGTTTGCCCATCCTGGCATGGATTGTCCATGGGATTGCAATAAGGCTGCTGCTTCTTGATTACGGTAATGCTGTAGGCGTTGCCGTGTAAATGCCGTGCGTGTGCATCCAGTTATGCATGTGCCTAAATGCAGCTCCCTGTGCTGGCAGCAAAGCTGCTCCACTTCAGATGCAAACCGAGTACCGCAACTGTACACCCTCTGCACTCACATGCTGGCATGCACCTGCAGCCGCCATCCACACCAACGCATGATTGCATGGCGCCATGCAGGCATTTGCACACATCAAGCTACAAGCCGTGTCCGGTGTAAGCAGTACTACGCAGTACTACGCAGTCGTAAGCAGTGGTAAGCAGTGGTAAGCAGTAGTAGGCAGCCGGGACTCACCAGCTCATATTCCCACAGGAAGTTCTGGTAGTGGCGCTTGAGCGCGTTGCCCACGCCCGTCTGGCGGTTGTTCTCCGTCCAGTTGCGCATGTGCGCAAACACCTGCCGTGCGCAGCAGCACAGCAACACGCCAGCACGCACAGTCACGCAGGCTGGACACACACACGGGCGCCAGCACACCTCGCATGAGGCTACGCACGGACCTGGGCATTCCCAGGTGCAGCCGCAGCTAGTGATTCGGCAAGCGCTTAACGCCACTGCAATGTAATCGCACGCTGCAAGGTGACCCCATCCCACCTGGAAGCGTACGCCGTGCAACTCAGAACGTGCCACCCTCCCCCTACCCTGCCCCAACCTTTACCATCCACATACAGTCCAGACCATGCAGGCTATTTCTGCAACATGATTCCTGCAAGAAGCCATCGTGCTCGTTGCTGTCGGCCCCTGTGTTGTAGGCAACACTCCAACGCTGCGGGTGAGCAAGTGCTGGTCCCATAGTAGGCGCGAGCCCTCCGTGGGCAGAACTCATCAGCGCGGGGTTCAGTCATGCACTTGTGCACGCACCTGGCCCTTCCAGTTGATTCCGTTGCCCATCCTGAAGCCCCCGCGCAGGGCGACCTCCCTGTAGAGGCTGAAGAGGTCCAGGGGGATGCCGTTGAGGACTGCCTCCGGGAAGCGAGTCCTGAACGCCCGCAAGGAATGGGACATGCAAGCCGACAAGAAGTGTGTGAGTGGTGGTGGGGAAGCGGGAGGCAGCTGACTCCCCCATCAGCGCTCAGCCAGGCGCGCAGCCCGCCGCATCGAGGGCCTGCTGCTGAATGTCAGGATTCAGACAGCTGTCATCTCGTGCGGGTGTCCATTTAGAGCCAAGAGAACAGGAAGGCCAGAATTCTGCTGGGGGCCAGCGTTGAGGCAAAACACGAGCCAAGGGTTGCGCACAGGTAAAGGCATGACAACGGCCACGCACCAGAGGCACACGCTGGGTCCTTCACACCAAGCCCCCGCTCCTGCTCACCTGTCGATGGGCTTGCCGCGCAGTATGGTGAGGAACTCGGCCAGGTCATCCAGGAACTCCGCCTCGGTGCAGGTGCCCATGGGGGGGCGCTTGCACACATACCCCTGTGGGGGTTACATGCGAACACGAGTGCAGGCAGGAAACGAGGTTGTGCATACACACTCCGTCCCACGCCAGTACGCCACGCCACGCTCAACCACTTAATCCGACCACCGAGCAGGTTCGGTATGTTGGTTCTCTCATGCCTTACATGCAAACGCAGGCCGTGTGATCGCGTGGGGTCGTGTGGGGTCGGTCGTTGGTGCGGTCCTTGGTGCGGTCGTTGATGCAGTCGCATGGGGTTGAGGTCACTGTTACTAGAGTTTCCCGGCCTGCTTCCCATTACCCGCACAGCTGAGCTTGCTGTGCTTTGATGTGAGAACGGAGGCAGGGTGCGAGTGTATCGATTGACAGTTGACACCCCTTGGTTGAAACTTGAAACTATAGCAAACCCTGCTTGAATTGTGCGTGAGGCTGGCCAACACGACGACACACACAGCTGCACCGTTCGGTCGCCCACGCTCATGACGTTTCAGAACTTCATGAACCGCACGGACATGATTATGCAATGTGCTGCTGGACAGGCGTGGTGCGCTCACCGGCAAGTGGCCGCTGAAGGTAGGGTGGCCCTGGCTAGGGTCCGGCAGAGGAGGCCGGCTGCTGGAGGACCGGCCGCCACCGCCGCCGCCGCCGCCTTGCCCGCTGCTGCCGCCGCCGCCTCCCATACCCCCGTCCGCGCCCGGGAGATGGCCCATCAGGCCCGGCAGAGCACCCGGCAGCATGCCGGGCATCAGGTTTCCGAAGTTCAAGTTCTCCAGGCCCATGCCGGGATATCCCGCGTTGGCCAGCGCCTGGGCGGCTGCGGTTGCGGCCGCCTGCTCAGCCGCGACCTTAACCGCGGCGTTGGCCGCCGCAGCGGCCGCGGCTGCCGAGATGGCATCCACGCCGCTGCTGCTGGCGGGCATCAGGCTGCCCATTGCGCTGGACATGGTGGGGAGCACCATCGACGTGTGCGCAGGGTCGGAGCCTGCATGATGCATGCCCGCCGCTGCGGCAGCGGCAGCAGCAGCGGCGGCCGCCGCCGCCGCTGCGATCTCTGGCGTGGTGGTGCTGCCGTCCTGCGCGGGCAACGACTGCTGCATCGGAAGTCCTGACGCGTCGGTCATCGCCACATCCGTGGAGCTTGGAGCGGCGCTGGTCAGGCCGCCTGCGGCGCCCGCGGTGGCGGCCTGGTAGGCGGCGGCCGCCGCCTGCTGCGCCATTTGCTGCGCCATCTGCTGCGCCGCCGCGTGTTGCGCGGCTTGCGCCGCGGCCTGCGCCGCCATGGCCAGCGCCGCCTGCTGCGCCGCGGCCTGCGCCTGCAGCTGCATCTGCTGCATCATTTGCGCCTTGGCGATGTCGTCAGCGGACAGCGTCTCAAACGGCACGGTCGCGTAGCCCATGAACACCGCGTTCCCGAAGAACGCCTCGCCCTTATGCGCCAACGCCTCGAGATCCTGCAAGCTGTCCGGCTCAAACCCAGGCGGGGGCGGGATGGCCGGCACGGCTGGCACCGGCGGCGGCGCCGCTACCGCAGTCTCGGTACCCGGCTCCGCTCCCTCGGGCGCCGGCGCCGGTGCATCACCCGGGGCTGGGGCTGCTGCCTCAGGTGCGCTCATAGCCACGTCGGCGGGTGCCGCTTCGCTGCCATCCTGTGCAGCTGGCGCTGCGGCGGGGGCGTCCGGCACATGGTTCGCTGCGGCTGCCTGCACCGCTGCGGCGACCGCTGCGGCGGCGGCTGCAGCGGCCGGGTCCGTGGCTTCTGTGAGGGCCGGGGGCGGTTGCGGCTCCAGATCCAGGGGGCTCTGGCCCGTGGACAGCAGCTTCATGCGCTGCGTGTCAGCTGGCGTGAACGAGACGGTCGCGGCGGCGCCCACGGCGGCCACCCCCAGCGCCGTCAGGCTGCGGTACGTCAGCAGCTGCGTCAAGGCGCGGCACACAATGACATAAGGCACCGTGAGTCGCATGAGAGACGCACCGCACATAGCGCACGCGTCCACCCCTCTGCCTCAGGGTGCAGTGATGACAGACGGCACCATTGGGCTTCAATCCTTGCCGTGTGAGCTGGGGACCTCACGGGTATAGGCAAGACCGCAGGCCAGATATGTGCAAACTCTTGAGCCAGGACATGGTACAGCGTAAAAAGGTTGCAGGTGCATCAGCGCAGATGCAGGCGGGCGCCGCGCCTCCCTCACCTGGCACAGCGTGCGCATCACGCTGACGGACCAGACCGAGGTGATGACGATGGTGTCCACGATGTCGCAGCCGCCGGCGATGGCGGCCGACACGCGCGCTGTGGGCGTGGCCAGCCCGGGCGGCGGCAGCCTGAACTGCAGGCTCACGCTGTCCGCCACCATGGTCATCCTGAGACCGAGAGAACAACAGGAAACAATGCTTTGAACATAGAGCGCGCGGTGAGGTTCTAGAGTGCACGTGTGGAGTGGAGCTTTGTGGCTGGCTTGGCAGTCGCCTCTCAAGCCTAGGTATGGATTGGTAGACGCCTGTTGGGTGCAACGTAACATGGTACTGTGTGTCAGAGTGCGTGCTGCCGCGCGACCATCACATGCAGGCTCGCGTTCTTGAATGCACTTTGATATGCCGAGTGCTTGCAAGCCTGTTGCAGGCAGCGTGCAAGAAGCGGCAGCTCCAGCTCGAAACCACAGCCGAAACCAATCCGCCTCCGCGCACGCCACGGGCAGCTGCCAAGCGCCTTGCGCAGCAACGAAACGAAGCAAACCGGCCAGAGGGCACGCAGCCACCCCGGGGGAGGCCGGGGGAGGGGTTACGCACCCACGCACAGCACTGCAAGACGCGACGTTTGGCTGGGCTCATCGTGTTCCCTCGCCTGTGGGGGGCAAGCGTAGGTGTGTGTGTGTGTGTGTAAGGACACGCACCTGAGCGCGTGCTGCACCAGCGAGTCGTCCGAGAGGATGGAGTCCTGGCCGCCCAGCACCACCGTGACGCACGCGCCGCTGGTGGTGCGCACCACGCAGCGCACGGCGCTGCAGCCCGCCGGCAGGTTGGGCGGCACCTTGCCGATCGGCTCCTTGCTCACCAGCTGCACACGCCGCGGTCAAGGCATGTGCAGACGCAACATGTGTGTTCAAATTGCTTACTTCCCCTGGGGCCGTGCAGTGTGCTCTCCGTGGGGCCCTTTGTGTGCATGCGCATGAGGATAGAAACTGCCACCTGACGGTGGCGATGTGACTGGCAACGTTTGTGTGCGCTTTGATTCAGAAATCAGAAGCTTGCCAGGCCTCCGGCGCGCAGGCACACACATGCTCCTTGGCTTGCACACACATGCTCTTTGCACACACATGCTGTTTAGGAGCAGGCCACTCATCAACATGTACGGTAATGCCTCTTTACATGTCTCGGTTCTAGCAACATGCTGATTCAAGAATCAAGATACGTTGTCGAAACCTGCTGATGCGGTCAAGTATTGCGTGACTGATTGCACAGCAGGTGCGGGTGGAAGGGGAGTTTATAGAGCCCATGAGAGAGCATGCACAATCCATACATGCAATAACATGCCGCATGCTGGCATATGCCAGCAATTGAGCATACACGACCCACATCGCCATCATCACGTGCCTGCCGTGTCATCATGTGGATTGCGCATGATGACAGGGGCAGGGCAGGCGAGCGATGATGGCCGCACGCCCCGCCGGCAACATGTCCTGCACCACTTGTAATGTGGTCCTTGTCCACCCGTGCACATGTAGTGTCAGTACTTCGCCCACGCTAGGCTCTTCTCACCGTTAGTTGCCGCGTCTCCATAACGAGCAGACCACGCAGCGCTTCGCCCAGGAATGACAGCCGGCTGGCATTGACAAGGGGGACACCACCGCACAGCAGCAAGCGCAGCTCACATCGAGGCGCCAACAGGCGCAGGTCCTGCCAGCCTGCAGAACAACGCAGCAACAAAACAAAGCAAAGCAGGCTCGTTGGTATGTGACCAACCTGGCGCACACCATTAACCTTGACAAACAGCAATGCTGCTGTCAAGACAAGCTCAGGGAACTGCATCAAGATAGGCCCGGGTGCTGTCCAGGTTTGCGCCAACTGGCTGCACTGAAAACAGGTGCCGTCGCAATAAGCCCGCACCTGGCACGACGTCCTCGATGCTCTGCTCTGGAGAAATCTCCACTCCGGGAAGGGTAATTCCTGGTATTGTGGACGAGTTTGGCAGCTGCGGCTTCACAGTCGACACAAGCACAGGCAGGCTCGGCATGCCTGCTGGTGCGCTTGGATCCCCCGTTGTGCAGTGTCCCTGGAGAGAGTGCCCAGCCAGCGCAAACGCCTCCGCTATCGTCACAAAGCGCGTGCAGAGGGCGGCGAAGAACGCGGAATTGAACTGCGCTGCCTCAACGCTGTTGACAGCACTGGCGTCCGCCCAGACCACCAACGACTGTGCCCCTTTCTGCCTTGCTGCGCTGCCTGCATCAGGAAAAACGTTAACATAGGCCGGGTAAATAACCAGGCTCATGGCAACGGAAAGCCGCAGCACCAAGCATCCAGCCAGCCAGATTACAATGTGATCGTGCTTACCGAACCAAGGCGCTGTGGCTGCATCAATGTAGAGGCATTCCACAGGGCTTGACTCGACAGCCTGAAGCAGGACTTCCTCTGCAGGAGTACTGCTGTCTGCACACAGCGAACCACGCGGCGGCATAGCAGGACACACCTGTCAAACTCGAATGCGTCAAACCAACAGTTGGCCAGAGAACCAGTCCGGACCGCATGCCCACGAAAGAACCACTGCAAGCCATGCCTTCATGCTTGCCGTCAACCCAAGTAACACAAGAAAGCCATGCCTCTGGCTGGCAGTCGCTGAAGCAAATGTGCAAGCTTGGAAGAACGACATTGACCAAAGACTCCGTCAACAGTTGTGCCTTACCTCTGAAGGAGAACCTGCCGAGTGAGGAGCTCTTGTCCACCTTGAATATGACTGGCGATGCACAGTACACCACGTTGGGTTTGTGCTGACCCAGTGCCTCCCGGAATTGTTCGACGGTGGGGTGTTCGAGCAACGTGACCTGTGCGCCAAAATGGTTGGCAGCTCCGTCAGGCCGGCCATTCAGCAAAAAGTACAGCCTGTTAACCAAAGGGGGAAGCAATAAGATGACAGCAGCATGCGCTGTGCCTGAGTTACCTTGATGTTGAACGCACTGTTGTTGCTGCTGTCGTGTGCGAGGGCAGTGATGCCGCCGTACAACTGGAACCCCGCAGTAGGCACTTGCGTAGGGCAGGCACATATGAGGATGTTCCACTGAGGCGGCGGCGGGGGCTCCACAGGGGCTAACAGGACCGGTGGCGGCGCCACCTCGGGCACGCTCAACGGTGCTTCCGGGGGTGGGACCTCCTCCTTCACACCGTCGGGCAAGGTGAGTGCCACAGAGTCAACAGCCATAGGCTCTGCGACGTTTTCCTCCATGGTAGCCCAGGAACGACCAAGAGACACTATGTCAGTGTGGGGTGATCAACACATCAGTTCGTATGGACGTGTCTGTTTCATAGCCCGCAAAAACAGCTCGGTGTCCCTAACACATGCCCTGTTATCCATGTACAATGCCTGACAGGGGCTGGCAGGCACAAGAAGAGCATGGGACTGTGCTTTCGCAATGCCTCAACGATGGCGACTCCAGCGGAAAGCGTCGACTCCAGGACGGGTGCAGGACCTAAACTCTGAGCAAGAGCCACAGCCCAAGTACACGACGCCTGAGCGATGCCACTGGACAAATTCTAAGGTGGGACACGCAACAGCGGTCTGGCGGAACGTTCTTGGATTACGGCGTCGCGCTGTACGCCGGGATCGGGACGCACACGAGATCTAAGGCGTGCAGCTCATCAAGGTGCAGCTTGCATGGCACGCAGCCCTTCGGCAGTTTGTTTCTGGTTCTGTGCGTCTATCTGTGGAGAGCGCATGGGTTGCTGCGGTTGCGGAAACATTGAAAGGACACATCCCTTCCCTACGAAACAGGCGCACCAGGAAACCAGGCTGACCATAAAGTTTCTTGGTGCAAGCTTGCCCGTGCAGTTGTGAATGTGGCCTTCACGTCAGCCCTGCAAGAGTCGATGCGTGTATTGTGCCCTTCTGTTCTGCCTTTTGCCCGCGCAGTCTGTATCAAGCAGTTTGTGTAAGTGTGTCCTGCAGCAACAAGGGAACTGGTAAGGCGCTTGTGGCCACCTCTACCACTGTGTGCGCATGTGCATGGTCACCTGGGCAGGGTCGTGATGGCGCTGTGAGCAGCACGTGCCAGAGGTGGGAGACTTTGTCGCAGAACTGTTTGGTGCTGCCATGTGCAGTGCATATGTGCGCATGCATGCATGCATGTATACTAAAGTGGCTACCCAGGGCGCATGCCCCACACTGCGTCAACACAGCCTGCGTGTGGCAGGGCAGGTGGCAGGGTTTGTCCAGGTTGTCGTGGGGCGATGAAGTGTGCGTATGCGCAAAGATGAAGACTGCACCTGACTATGGTGAGGTGGGTGCGTATGCGAGCGTGTCACCGTCGGGCTGCACCGGTGTGCCTGAGCGGTGCATGTGCCCAAAGCATCAAAAGCAAGTAAACGCAGTCTTTGCCTCAACATGTGATTTGTGCGTGTCGCACTTGACGGTGGTACTAGTGGCGCTTGCTTGCTTGTGGCGCTCGCCGCCTTCCCATTCTTACATTCTTACTCGATGGTGGTACAGTGATGCACTGCATGCATGGCACTGTGCACAACTTATCTGCGCACGTGGATCGAGCTGGTTGTCCGCTTCCCCTGCAGCTCAGGGCTTCGCCACCGGCCGGGCAGAAACGACACTGCAGGAAGCAACACATGTGTGCTCACCAAAGCACACCAGCAGTAGCAACATCGCGGACATGAGCAACTGGGGGTTGTCAAATGCTCGGCAGGGAAGCACGTTGCATGCAACTGCTCTATCTCCATCCAGTGAGCCAAGGCGTGGCGAGCACGTCATTCCTCGCAGTTGCTAGCTTCGGCTGCAGCGCTCGACAAGGCCAAACCTGAAAGGCTGAAACCAAGCATGGCCAGTTTGCGACGAGGCCCACTTGTCGTCCCACTTGTCATGTGGCTCCACGGGTGAAACCGACTGGGTGCGTGCGTCCTCTGTGCAATGCGCTGGTGCAATCGTCCGGCTGTAATTGATTTGCATGCATGAGCCTTGTACTTGGCCCAAAACAGAGCATGAAGGCTGCACCAGACCGACATGCACTACATGCGAGGTCATGCAGAGCTCATGCGGCGCACATGTGGTCTGTGTGCCTCACGCTCCCCATTATGTAAATGCGGGGATGCAAATCCAACGTATTGAATATCATGCAATCATATGTGATGATGACAAGTTGACAGGTTGGCACTGATTTCAGGTAGGAGACACCAGTAAGGGGGAGACACCGTAAATGTGTCTCCCGGTGCCCGTGCACCCATGTGTGCCCACGTTTCACCCATGGTCTCGATGTTGCTATGTGCTGCCATTCATGAGAGTACCTCACTGCAGTACCTGCTGGGGCAGCCCTGCAGCCTGTGAAATGTGTCTGCAGCTACTTCAGGTCTGTTTTGCTGCAATCCTCGACTGTGAACCACAGGGCCTGACACTGCCAACGCAGATGGGGTCCCGTTGGGACACGCGGCAATCCCAGGACGGGCTTTTCGAACGCACCTAAAAACGCTGCAACAGCTGCAACTCCTCTCTGCTTTGCCAGGGTGCTACACACATACACCTGCAAGCACTGCATGCTTGCACAGTTGCTTGCACTCTCGCCTGCAGCAGTGCTTCAGCGGCAGTGGTTGTGCAGCGCTCAACAAGCAGCAACCAGCGGCTACAGCAGCTTGCTATTGCAGTACAAGGCAGCTGGCACTGTCCCTTGCACTGTCTAATAGCGATGCGCTTGCCGCTGCGCAAGTGCTTGCTTCCACGCAGTCTGGGGAACTACGCTGCGCGCTGGGTATGAGGCCACACCGCTGCTGACAAAACCAAAAGCAATTGTCAGCATGTGCAGATGACGAGTACAGAGAGAGGAGGACGCGTACATTGCAGTGGATTGTTAAGATCCACAGTCATGCGATTCGCGCAGAAAAGCAAAAGTGCTGGGGGGCGCTCAGTCACAACGGGTGCCAACAACGCCAGTATTGCAGCAATTGTTGACACTGAAACGTGGGTACTGGAAATACACTGCTTGTTCCATCGGGCCTCCTGCCTGCTGGACCTGCGACTGTTCGTCCCTGTAGGCCGTTATCATAGTGCCTCATCTAGACTAAGCGCCTGACATGCATGAGAACCTGAGCTCGCTGTGGAGTGTGGAGCAAAACCGCGATTGAAGGGCCAAGCCATGCCACAACGCAAGGTAAGCCGTCAAAAGTGTCCGTCCAGAGGTCAAGAGGCTATCTGGATCTTCGTGATATGGACTGCTCTAGAGGCCCACAATCTTGCTCCGGCTTGACTTGTTTGGCTACTGCGCAAGAAGCAACAAGCTGTAGGCAACCAATACGCGCTGCTACGCGCTGCCACGCGCTGCCACGCGCTGCCCTGCCGCTTGCCAACACCCTGGTCCAAATGCTGGGTTGTTAAAGACACTGCGTCTCCCATACCGTGTCCAGGGCTTTCAGTCAGTATGCCATGTGGCCCGGCGCTACCCCTCGACGGTGGTGACCAGCGTCTGCCTGGCGGTGGGGCTAATTGCAGTGACTTTCGTGGCAGCGTTCTTGGCATCGCACAGCCAGTCGCAGGCTGCAAAGGTGGGGTGCTGCAACAGTATAGTATCTCACGAGTGCTGGCAGCCTGCTGCAGTGCTTGAGCCCACGGTTTTCATGCCTGACTAAGCCTGAATGAAACCCGGCCTGAAACCTTATGCAGCTCTCCTGCATGACTGCCATGTTTATCTGTATTGCAGAACGAATCCCAAGTCATGGCGGGGCAAGGAGCCCTGAGCCTCAGGCAACTCCTTGCACTTGAGGCGTCGGCATTGCTTACTGTGTCGTCTAGCGTAGGCGTACGGCCGCTATGGACTGACGTGCAGGAGCTGTTCCCAAGCCTGGCATCATTCTTGGTTCATGAGGTGGGAACGGATATAGTTGGCCATTTTAGCTGACTAGCATTTCTAAGGACAGTGTGGACCTGGTGGTGTGAAGACAACAAAACGTCGGTGACGGTGCTGGCTGTACCCTGCTGGCACAGGCTCAATCATCTGGAGACGCAGCTCTTCTTGGCATGTCCCTGATGCCTCAGGTGAGGCACGACTGTATCAGGCACAGATTGGTTATCGCCTACAGCCTTGCTCATGAAGTGGTGGGCGGTTTCCTAACAACCCTACTGGCTAGCGCAAAGGAAACATGTTTGCCTTTGCTCAAAATCCAGGGAAAGGTTGTCAACGCTTCGTACCCTCCCGGTGGACTGCTTGGCTTTGAACACAAAGTTGGGACTCAGGTGAGTGGTTGGCCTGCCCCGGGGCCTGCCGCCCGGTTCAGGACTGTTCCAGTTGGACATATGCAGTCACCTTGGCCACTGGCCCAAGCTCCTCATATGTTTCTCTGTCAGGCTGCACCTCTGACAGTTCTTTGCACTACTGTGGCAGGTGCTCGACTCTGAGATCCACACAGTCGCCTTGAAAATTATAGAAAGCCGACAAACAAAAGTGTTCGTTGCCCCAGAATCGGCCTCGAGCAGGTGCGTGCTTCCACTTATATGACCTACCGCCCGTTTCAAGGCCTCTGAAGCAAGCGGCTGGACCGTGAATGTACTCCTGTTTGGTAGGACGCTTACTTGCTGCCGCACAGGTCATAATGAGTTGTACCTTTACAGCCGGGTGCTATCATACTTGCAGCTGTATGTTTCACGGTACCGTTGTGCATGTCCCTGCTAACATTGGCTGCTTTATTTAATGTGTTGTTTATTTGTTGTGCCCTGCCGGCGCCGTCGCTCCATCCGCTGCCAACAGTTTTTGGGTTCCGCAGGACAAGATCTTTGTTTCAAGGCCAATGTTCGTCAAAGTGGACAACCCACAGCAGGACTTTGGCGTGCCACTCGTGGATTGCCCTAGCTGCTACGATGCCACAAACAAACTGCGCTTCTGGGGGTTTGCCACATGCACACTCGACCTGGCAACCGTTGTTCGCAAGACCAAAGACATGTAAGGACCTGATTATGCCCTGAGTTCCGAGTTATCCTGGGGCCCTGTTGCCAGCAAGAGCTGTACTTCGTTGCGGGTACCTTTCATCTGTCGCACACGTGCGTACATGCGCACAGATGTATTACGTCGTTAGCTGCTTGCACTTATCAAGTAGGACTGCACGCTTGTAGTTTCTGCTTGGCAATTGCAAGGCAGCCGTTCTGGTTTGAGAAAATAATGTGCCTTGGCAAACGATTCCCTTATACTGGACCCTGACTGGACATCTCTCTTTTCCTGCGCGCATGCAGCGTGGACGGCACCGCCAGGAGTCGCAACTACCGCTTGCTGGCCCGCACCGTGGATGATGAAAGCGCATCTGCAACAATGACGGCAGCAGCACCGGCTAGCACCACTGACAGCGCTGACCAGCAGCAACAGGCAGCGCAGTGGCGTGTGCTGGGTGCAAGCGCACAACCGCCACGGGAGAATCGCCGCAGCGGGGTGGTGCGTGCCAACTTCACCGTCATGGACCAGGATATGGTGCGTGCGCGTGCAGACACATGGCTGTGTTTGTAATTGGGGTCCAAGTTTAGTGCCTCCAGGCGGCAGCAGTCGGGTGGCAACTATTGGTTTTTGTGCACATTGACTTAAGTGTCCAGTATGTCCAGCAGGGTAAATACCGGCTGGGGCTGTGCAGTGCACTCTGAAGTTTGAACTATGCGCTCATCCGGCATCCTTTGCATGGAGGCATCTGTAGGAACCGGCCGCACATTGACTGCTGACCCCAGTTGCACCGCTGCCCAGCTGTGTCTGCCACTGTGCCTGCACCCGCTACACGCACTGACGCAGAAAGCTCCATGTGTAAGCACTCCACACTTTGAATACAAATCTACATGCACTCACGCGCGCCACCCCTCAAATGCTGCTGCCTGCAGTGGGTGCTTGAGATGGAGTATGCCAAGGACAGCACCGCGCTGGCCGCCATCCTGGCGGTGGGGCTCACCACCTCGCTGCTGCTCAGCGCGGCGGTCTTCGTGGTCCTCGTCGCAAGGTCCGTCCGTGTGCAGACCACTTCCAGGCAATACATTCAGGCGCACATGCGTGTGGGGGCGGGTGGTGCCGTCATGGGTGCCAGAGTTGATCCAGGAGTGGGGAAAGGCCTGCGCTGCGCTGGCAAGCACAGCGACCAGCACTCAATCCCTGGTTGGGTTGTGTGGGCTTGAGGGACTGGTCGGCCAGCATGCATGCGGCCATTCTTTGTGTGCTTGGCAGGGTGCCGTCAGCTCCACACAATTGTGGATGTGCTGTACACTTGAGCAGTACAGTTGTGCAGTACGGTACGGATATGCCCGCTTTGGTCATCAATTGCGCGTATGCGCAAGTGGATTAGGCAAACCGCAAACCTTGGGGTGCGGTGGTGACACTGTGTGTGCACCTTGCTGCTGCCTACCGTGCTGACATCCGCTGTACCGCCATGCATGCCGCATGCAGGCGCAAGTACCAGATGCTGACGGAGGCGCTGGCCCCCAAGCAGGTGGTGGACGCGCTGTGGAGCCAGCAGTCGGCGCTGCTGTTCAGGCCAAAGGGCGACCAGGACGCCGCGTGCCACTTTGTAGGTGAGGACGGCGCTGCGGCTGTGGAGCGTGAGCGGCGGCGCAGCGCAGATCAAGAGCAATGGACTGTGCGTGGTCGCTCAAACCGGGATGCAGGGGCACCGCCCTTGCCGTGAATGACTTCAATAGAAATGCTTCTTGCCCTGGCCAGTTATGTTGTGCCGTCCTGGCGACAAGCCTGCTGTACTGTGCTGTGCTGTGCTGTGCTTCAGGCACGCCCGCTAGCCATCTGATGGTGCTGCTGGATCGTCTGATGGAAGGTCA
>BDDA01000185.1:35607-66739 GCA_001662385.1 Chlamydomonas asymmetrica | reverse complement strand
TATCCAATGTAACCTCAGCCGGTGATTAGCTGTGCTGAGCTGTGCAGTAGGTGCGATTGGTGAGCAAGGCGGATGGCATGCACAGGCTTTGGGTTGAGCCGCTGAGGTGTCGACCCAGTTTACAGGGTTTTGAGTTCAAACATGTTGACTTTAGTGGGGGCATGCATGTACTGTCGCTTCTCTTGAGCTCTCAACCCTGCCTGGTCTGGTGCACATCCTGATGCAGGCACACAAGCTCGGCGGATGGCCCGCACAGGCAGCACTCCGCTGCGGCATCTGCAGCTGACGCGGTGGCGGCGCCCCTGCCCGCCGTGCTGCTGACGCCCAAGGGCGAACCAGAGCGTATGGTGGCCCTGCAGCTGCTGTTCAAAGCGGCTGACTTGGGGCATACAGGCGCTGAGCTGTCCGTTCACCACCGCTGGCTGGCGGGGCTTGAGGAGGAGTTCTTCCGCCAGGGCGACAAGGAGGCCGCCGCGGGGCTGCCCATCAGCCCGCTCTTCGACCGCACCAAGCAGGGCGCCAGCAAGAGCCAGGTCGGCTTCTACGAGTTTGTGGTCAACCCGGTGTATGAGCACCTGGCGCGCGTGTTCCCTGGCACGCGCCCCGCCAAGCAGAACGTCCTTGACAACTACGCATACTGGTGAGCAGACTAATAGGTACCAGATAGCATGCTGTGCGTGTGACCCCACACCTGGTCCCTGTTGTGCATCAGTCCTCATCTAGAGGGGGGTGTCGGCCTCAGCTTCAAAGCTCCAAATGTAAGAGAGCTGCAAGATCAAATCGGTTCCTGCCGTACACTGTACCTTTCCGCACATGCAGGAAGCGTGTGGCTGCGGAGGGCGTGCCTGCGCTGCCATCCATGAGGAGCAACGGGCTCTCGCAGCGGCTGCCGGGGACGCCATCTGGCGGCGCGCCGCAGCCAGCCCCGCAGCCCCAAGCGCAGAGCTCTGCACGCCTGATCTGGCCGCTCAAGTCCGAGTAGCGCCCCGCCAGCCAGCGTCAACCATCACGAAACTGCCTCTTAAGTAACTCAGTCGCCGGCGCACTTACGTTGTTGCTCCATGGCCGTGACCTGCCGCGACGAGTGCGCTGCCGCCATGGCCTGCACCTGCGGGTTGCGTGGGCAGGCATGGCCGCCGATGCACATTACGTCTAGATTCCACACCACTGAAGTTGCTTTGTTACCGCATCGATAAGGCTGCTGTATGAAGGCCACGTGGGTGCGCGCTCTGCGGTCCAGCCGTACGCCGAAGGCGGCCCGTTGTCGCACAGTGCTGCGCATCAGAGCTGTCACTCAAAGCGCAACTAATGCCCACCTACCGCAGCAGGAGAGGGCATGCACTGCCGTGCGCATGCGCAAGTGGTGTCATGCAGGAGTGTATGCCTGCCCTGTGGGAATCAGGTACGGCCCGAAGACTTACAATTCTGGGTTTACAATTCCTGGGTTGCTGAATGGATACTGCTGTGTTGCTTCAACCATTATTCATCGGCACCCTGACACTGCCAGAGCCATTGGACAAATAAACACAGTGCTGGCGCTCTTTTGGGCGCAGCATTCCTTGTAGACAGGCACTGAGTCAGGCAGGCCCAACGTACTGTCAATATACGCACGTTGCAAGGAACCTCACATGGCGACGTGCGTATATTGACAGTTTGTTGGGCACTTTGCGTCAGCACGGTGTGCACTGCACTGCTGCAGGCTCTCTCCTTGTTTCACTGTGTGTATGCGTGAAGTCTTTGGTGTTTGTGTAGCTTTTCACCTTTTGGCTGCGCATTGTTGGGCGGTCTGTGCATTTGTGGGAACTCCACGTGCCCTGCTGCAGATAGGCCGTCAGCCGACAGGCACTTGTGGTATTGTTTATGTATGGGTCCCCTACACTCGTTTTACTCGGGTGGGCTGCGGTTCAGCCCTGGATCTTGCAAAACGCGTGTGCAGCAGACCTCTCACCAATGTCATGCCGTGTCGTGTGTGCACTCGCATGGTGGATGGGAGGTCTGTTGACGTCAAAGGACGGACCGATGTGGGTGGATGTGGGTTCTACCATCGCACAACACGCTGTGCTGTGTGATGTGGCGTGGATCTGAAGTGGATGCGGTGTGGGTGTGGATGTGAGTACTGCAATCACACAGTGGATGGGTAGGCTACATTGAGTGAGTGGGCAAGACTTCCCACTGACTAGGCTCGCTTGCTCACGCTTGTTGCTGTTGGGCCCATCTTCCCCTGCCTGCTGTCCTGTCGCACTGCAAGATAGCGGCAATCCAGCACGGATCCTGCTAATTTTGCCCTGTTTCCCATTTTGCGCAATCCATTTTGTTTGCCGCTGCCTGTGCTTATCACCGGTACCTTGCATTTGCTTGATGACGAGGCCAGCTACCACGCAGCCATGCTTGAGCGTGATTGGACTGTGTGGTTGGACTGAGAACATTCCAGGTTACATTAGTATGGGAGCGCCAATGCTGCAGCGCTTGTGCGCCTAAGAATGGAGGGCTCTGCCACCTGCGACAACACTCGCATTTGTGTGCATGTGTAGCGTGTGCATGTGCGTGTGTATGTAGCATTTGTTCCTGTGGGGCGATGCAGTGTGCTTCCTGTGGGGCTGTGCAGTATGCATGTGCGTGAGGATGGAAACTGCACCTGAGGATGTGTGTGCGTGTGTCTCCGCATACGTGTGGGCGATTTGGGTGCGAGCAATCGGCAGTCAGCACCCCATGCTTGATGACATTTGGACAGCTGCACCTGCGAGTGCATCCATCATGATGTATGAGGTGGGGACAGCCTGCTATGCTGTTTTGTGTGAGTTCAGAGGACACGCGGCCTCACGCGGCCGGTGTTGCGCAATTGGCATTTGGGACCTGCATTGCATCCTGGACAGCTCCACACTCATTCGGTCACGCTCCTGCCTACAACGTTAATGGAGTATTCATGCTTTCTGTTGTACCTCTTGCGGCCTTTCCTCACACGCTGTGCGTAGCCAATCTGCTTGGTGGTGCTCAGCCTTGGCCCGCTCCGCTTATGTGTGCGCATTGTGTGCTCATGTAGCCCCTGAGCCCCTCCAATCCTCCATGCACCACATGCTTGGTTTCTACCGCGCCCTGCGTGCGCCGTTCTGCAGCACCCCCAACGGGATCACCTGGATGGCTTCCTTATGTGCACGCATGACCCGCAACCTCGGACAGCAACCCAAGCAGCCGACATGCATGTATGGGGGCTGAGTTGCTTTGGTACCCTGTAGACTCTGTGTGGTACGAGGAAGGTGCGGTTTGCCGGAGCCTCCAACATCCTCTCCTGTCACACTCTTTGCAAGATGGGAAGGTGGCAATACCAGAACTGACATATGCTGCCTCTTTGCGTGCCTTGCTTCCCATTTTATGTTGGTCACCGCACTTCACAGAGTGTTAGTCTTCCCGCTGCAAACACGCCTGTGCTTCAATGATTTTGAGAGTTTGTGGCAGCATGTTCGCTGAAGGACTTTGGATGGTGTGGATGGGTCATTGTTGTGTGTGACGAAGTGGGGCGGTATGGCGTGCATGTCAGCTTGCACACGGAGGGTGCGAACCCTTTGGCCGTCAAGCGTCATCACCGTTCGGCTGTGCGTTGCGCTTGGCTGCATGCCGCTTTCCTGTTTGAACCACGTGGTCGTGCGTACTGCTTGTGTGGGTGCATGCTAGCTGCAGGGTTCGGCAAAATGTGGTTTGGGGTAAATGGGTTTGTGCATGCTTTCCTCTGAACAAGTCTGCTGGGCAAGTTGGGCCTTAAGGCCTGCCCATCGGCGCAAGTTGGCAATGCTGTACACACGATACCCGGGGGCAGTGTTGCTTCTGAGATGAGGTACATCCTTCATCTGCTGATCGTAGTCTTTGAACTGTTTATTTGAGCATGTGGGTTTCATCGATTGAGTGTGCAAGGCAAGCTGTTTGCACTGCGGTATTGCAAACAGCCTGGTGGTAACAGGCACCGTGGCGCACTAGTAGGTTTTGGGTTTGATTTGGTGTCGTAATTCCTGCATGTCTATTGCATACTAGCAGTGGCCAGCCGCTCCTGAACTGCTTTGGCCTGCTTGGCGGCACCTTGATGATCAGGTCAGTCAAGGGTTGATGACCAAGACCAGTCCGGGGCCCGTTTGGTGCAAGTCTTGCAGTGCGTGAACTGATATACTGAGCTTTGATGGTTGGCATACTGCATGGCGGCGTTAGCGCACAAATAATGGTTCTCGGAGGGCGGCTCAGCTTACTCTCGTGGTTGTGAGCATGCCAAGTGCCAACGGATTGAACGCGGATGGAAAGCGCCGTCGTGCTACTTTTTACGGGCGTGTGCGCAAGGTGTCCTGCACCAGTAGCACCTACCCTGTGGGTGGATGCTTTCAGTATGCTCTCCGCCGCTGGGCCCATCCCAGGGTGCGATAACGCGTGCGCTCACTGCATATTCTGCAAGGGGAACATGCATTTCAGTGCAGCGTTTTGCTCTGATGGTCAAGGTTGTGGTGGCAAAGATGGTGCTTATGTCGTTGTGCATATGCCTGCCTTGCGGCAGGCATGCTGGCGCTTCATCCCTGCTGAGCTTGTACACTGAGCAGTCCTGCCTTACCTCACTTGTTACTTTGTTAGGCTTTGAGCATCAAGCAGATGCATGGCGGCACCTAATCAAGTTAGATGCATGAAGCCTTGCTTCATCTCTTGCTGTGCTAGCTGGGCGGAGCGTGTGGCTTTGAAACGCCGGCGAGAGGGTCGCGGCACTAGCGGGACGCTGGCATTGTCGGTCTGGTCCTCTAGAAGCTGCTGTAGCATTCTTGCGTATGGAGAGGCGCCTGCGGCACGATGCTTGCCCCGTGCGTGGTGCACCTGGTGGCTTCATGAGGTTGATGAGGTTGATGAGGTTCATGAGGTTCATGCTTGGTGAGGCACTCGGAGAAGAGCTTGCGGCACGATGCTTGCAGTGGTAGATGCAACTGGTGGTTTCATGAGGTTGTTGCGCTTGGTGAGGCACTCGAAGAGTCCGTGACGGGATGGAACGCGCGTGTTGTGCGTCGCAGCTGTGGCCGCCACTCGGATGCGCGCGGTCATGTTGTCTGAGCTTGAGCTTGCCTTGCATTTGGCTGCATGCGTGGCTGCATGCGCTCTCCTCGTACATGCATGCGATCATGCAAGACGTAGCAGCGGTCTCACCAGCCCCTGAAGGTTACCAGCGCCTGTCACGTTCGAGTCCGGTCGGTGATAATTCCCGCGCCTGTAGGGACCGTTTTGACCGTTGCTTGCGGGTAAACAACCACATCGCGGGCGGGTTGCTGGTGCATGTAAGCATGTTTGCGGCGTGCTGTTGTGGAGCAGCAGGGTGTGAGACACCCAGGCCGGATTTTTATTTTCACATGGAGCTGCCCTCCCTGTAATAACTAAAAAGCTTGAACCACTCGCTCAGGCGGTGGAGAGCGACAGTCACAACTAACAAAGTTATGCACCCGGCAAGAGCGAGGCAGGCACACAAGCGCACACGCAGGCCGAAGCAGCCCACCCAGCACTTGGCGTCGAGGGACAGCAGGCGAGCCGGAGGTGACAGCCCAAGCAACACGTATGTAGCCACCAAGCCAGCAGGAGCGAACGGGCATCTTATTCACACCAGCGCGGGTGAGACCACACGAAGCCAAGCCCGGTGTCAGCAAGACTGCCAAGGATGCAGGACTCCCATGAAATTCATGTGTGGGGTACAGCAGGCGCGAGAGGCCATGTATGCCCAGCCACTCAAAGGTTCGACCACAGGTGGCGAGCGGCATGTTAGCCAGCGCATCGTAGCGTGAGTACTCGCGATTACAGCGCACTGTAGCACGAGTTAGCGGCGTGTACTCACGCTACGATGCGCCGAGGCGCTCCTGCCAAAATCGTGCACAATGCTGTGGCGACAATGGCGTGTTGTAGAACACCTCTCCCAGACTG
The DNA here is from genome assembly GCA_001662385.1 of Chlamydomonas asymmetrica. NCBI lineage: Eukaryota > Viridiplantae > Chlorophyta > Chlorophyceae > Chlamydomonadales > Chlamydomonadaceae > Chlamydomonas > Chlamydomonas asymmetrica. Next base: position 60,814 of record BDDA01000185.1, on the reverse strand, counting down.
GTGGCGGTGTTTCCCCCCCTGGAACGGCACACTGCGTCATCAGTTGCCGCCGCCAGCAGCAGCTGCACCTTGGAGGAGTTGAGAAACCGCTCAAACTCGCGCCCGAAGAGCTCTGACTGACTGACTGACGTGGGTTACAGGTGGTGTCCAACACACCCGTGACAGACGCATGGGAACCGCAGCACAGCAACGAGGCCACCTGCTCCTGAGGAGGCAAGGACAGGGAAGGACAGGAGCAACACCCACACACCTAGCGCCAACACGCTCACACACTAGGGCAAGGAGCAGCGACGGCGGGCGGCAGGGCACACAACAGCTGCAACACGAGGAAAGCGCCAGCTGACAAGCCCCAGCAGGCACAACCTGTCGGCACAATGGCTGAACTGGCGAACCCACCCGCAGGCAAGAAAGCGAGGGAACCGAACCAGCACCAAGCGGCAACCCAGCGCTGAGGAGCTAGGGATGGCAAGCAGCGCACACGCGGCGTCAGCTGTAGCAAGAGCGGGGGCGGGACTGGCGTGCCGCATACGCAGTCACAGAACAACACTCTGAGCGAGCGCGTGGCAGGCACGCAAGCGCACTAGCAAGGTCGAAGCAGACCGGCGAGCAACTGGCGGAGGAGGGCAGCAGGCGAGCCAGAAGTAGCGCCCAAAACAAAGTCAGCCACCAAGCCAGCAAGAGCATACGGGCTGTCACAGCTACGCGGCCGCACACCACGCACCAGAGCCGGCAAAACCACACCGAATCCAAGCCAGGCGTCAACAATCCGCCAGGGGTCCAGAGCCCAGCAAGGGCATGCGCACACAGGTCAGCAGGGCTGCCGGGTTCAGGCTGCCCGCAACAGCACCAGACACCGCCACGAACAAGACAGACGCGAGGCCAGCACGCCAAGACACCCGCGCAAGCAGCATCAGGCATCCCCACACCGGGCAGGCCACGGCCCAGGCACAAGCGACTCACGCGGCCTTAAAAGGGCAAGAAGGGCCAGCCGGGGGGGCGCACTAGCAACACACGAGTCCGAGCTGGGCAGCTAACCGCGTCGAGCAACTAGATGTCCCGGCACCGAGCAAACCAGGCAGCACAGCCCACGCTAGGCAGCACAAGCATTCACAGGTCAGGTGGCAGCAGTGCGAGCAGCGCCTGCCGCGCATTGTGCTGTTGCACGGCAGCTTGCGCTGCTGCATCCGCCGCAGCCGCAAGGGGCGGATCCACCACCTGCGCTCCCCCCCGGGGCGCGGCGACCAGGACGGGGTGAGGAGGCGGGGGCGGCACCGTCCGCCAAGAGGCGGGGCGCGCATCCGGGTGCACTGCTGCAAAGTGATCCACCGCTGCCCAAAAGGTGGTGACAGCTATAATGCATGCGCGCAGCAGGTCTGCACTGGTAGCCGCCTGGCGGGGCGCATTACCGTCAGCAGCAGCCTGGTCTGCGGCGTCTTGCGCAGGCATGCACATGGACGTGAGGGCCATGCGGCCCACGTCCATGGCACGCAGGGCAGCCAGGGCGACCACCTGCCACACACCGTCGTGCAAGGCAGGAGATGGCCGCGCCGCCAGCCTCAAGTGATGCTGCTGCAGGCGAGGTGCAGGTGGCGGCAGCGCTGCGGATACAGCTGCCTGCAGGGTGGTGCGGACTGCGAGCGCAACCGGGCACTCCCAAAAGCATTGCTGGTGGCCGATGACAGGGGCGGCGCACCAGCACGGGTACCACCCGCACTATGTCGGAGATGCCGGTGTGTAATGCATGCCAACCGTCCATGATTGCAGGGCGGCGGTAGTGCTTGGAGCTGTACATGGGGACCGCATCCAGCGTCAAGCGCCAGGAGGTAGTCCTTCCACACATTTCCCACGACAGGCGCCAAAGTTGTACGGAACCCGCCGTTGGCGCAGCAGCTGAGGTGTGTAAGGGGCGGGCGCGCCCGCTTGATGCAGGAAGGCTTGCACATGAGGTGCCCGGTCCTCAGCAGCTGAATCCCGTTGCATGGCAGTCAACATGCGCACCGACAGCACCACTGACAGAGGGCACGGATCTGTGCGCTGGGCTCCTGGGGACGGCAGGAGCTCCATACGGTTGAGCGGGGCCGCAGCAGCGGCGCGGCGGGCAGGAGTGTCCATAGCAGCGGCCCCAGCCACGCTGTATTGCGTGCTCCATACCGCGGGGAGTGCTGACCATAAAGCCCTGATATGCGGTTCTGCCTGCGCCAGCGCAGTGTTCGGTACGCGTTGGACGGCATGTGTGAGCCAGGCATCCTGCACTGTGACGATGCCACCATGCAGGAAGGCTAGGTGGAAGCGAAGCTCCGGGAACACACCTGTGCCAGCGTCCATGAGGTAAGGGTTGCCCCAGACTGGTGCGTCAAGGACAAATTGCAGCGGCAGGTCGCTGCCAGCGGCAGCACGGCAGCGCACGCCGCTGAAGCCGTGTGACAGCGTCAAGGTGGAGGTGAGGGCAGGCCGCAAGGCGCAATGGACCGGGTAGACCGGGAGCAAAGGGCTTCATAGGTCCGTCGCTAGGCGGTCCAAGGCAGCAAGGGGGCGGTCTGCCAGAAGACACAACGGCCAGAACATGCTCCGAAACCAATTACGCGATACATATGACGATTTCGGCATTTCTCAGAACCGAAACCGGCGCAACACCTCCGCAAGCCACAGCCAAACCCCTGTTTGGCTGCACACAAGGCGTATATATACTGAGTTGATGCCTACATGCATCATATTTTGCAAAACAAGTGCCAGAGTGGGAATTTCTGGTAATTGGCGGTGCATGCTCACCGTCATCTCGCGCCATGTTCAGTGAATGTTCAGTGCTGAAAACGGACGCGATCGGAATCTAGATCACAAGGCGGAGCTATGGCCATGGGACCCTGGAGGCAATGTATTGCATGTGTGAACTCAGTGGTTGCGTTTAGATTCCGATCACGCCCGTTTCCAGCACTAAATATGTGGGGTGCGGTGCGGTACAATCCGTACGTGAGGGGTGGTGAAATTATCAAGTCAACCAGCACCAAGTCACCACTACCTTTGCAATAAGTTCAAGTACAAATGAAATACAAAGCGCTGCGTAAAGCGTTTTTATACCACTCCTTGCCCTTGCGCACTATGTCCATCTGCACACCCTCATGTCAACCCCAACCTGAGCACAAGTAACGAAGCCTGCACATAATCAGTAGTGGTCCTTTTAGGTGCATCAACAGCTTCTTGTTGCTGGGCTGGGGGGGGGGGGCAGTAGCCAGCCCCAAGCGGTGTGATGGGGCCTGGCCAAGGCGCTTCAGCCCTTGACGACCCCTGACTATCACTATGGTGAAGGGACCCGTTCCCAGCGCCCAAAAGTCAGGCGTTCCCAGTGGCGTTCCCAGTGCGTCGGGACCGCGACTGCCGGGAATCCCAAGACAGGCGACTGGCAACACGACTAGGAACGACTTTTTGGGAGCGGGAGCTTTTACCATAGTGTATCCTCAGCCTGGAGCTTTTACCATAGTGTATCCTCAGCCAGGCACCGTCGCACCGCACGGCACCGCATGGGCTGGCTGCTGCCCACCAGCCCAGCAATAGGAGCGCTTTTGCGCTTTGCAAAGGTACTTGGGTTGGTGACTTGGTGCTGGTTGACTAAGAAATTTCACCACCCCTCACATACGGATTGTACCGCACCCAAATATGTATGTATGTGATTCGCGCATCTCATATGTGCACCAGGGCAATGTATACAACCCAGGCCCACACAACCCTAAGACCACGAGCTGCAGCTCGCTTGAACCTGCTGCTGTATACGTACAACACTCCGTTGTAAGTACAACCGCTGTGAAACCCGTGTTACTACAACCTCTCGTTGCCCAACGCCCGGCCTGACACCGTTGCAAATGGGCACTAGCTGCTCTAGCCGTGACAGATTGAGTGCTTTACGTGGCACGGACACCCAGTGCCGCATGCGCTTGTGTGCAGATGTTGAATCTCGTTGGGAGGGGGCAGTATGGCACAGGCAGAGCACCAGGCACTGGCATCGGAGAACGTGCCAAAACACTGGCTGCTGCACCGCGGTCATTCATCGTGCCAGAAGCTCACGCTGGTCCAACAGTAAATCCTTGCAAGCACCGCTCACTGGGATCCTCGTACAGTGCTCAGACTGATACGCTGGCTCATGGCAGCCATGGACGAGGCACACCCGTGTCTTGCAAGCAACTTGGTCAACCCACAAGTGCTGTCGTTCAACCCCAAACTCCGGTTCGCGTCAGCCCACATGCCCACAGAAACCTATGCCATAGTTGGGTTAAAAGGGAGATGGACCAATACTCAACAGTCTTCCAATGGTCTTCGTATCAGAGTGCAGCATGTCGTGGTTGGCTAACATGCTTGTTGTTGTTAGAAGGTTAGAAGGTTCGGCCACGCGAACGGAACGATGAACGAGAATTGCAAACCCCACAAAACAGCAGGGCATGAGTCAGCGTGCATCGCGACCACTGCGGGCATGAGTTCATACACTTGCTGGTCTTGCAAGGGCTGCGGGCGTCAAGGGTCGTGCCATATATGCACCCAGTATACACCTGATTGCCACGCTGCTGTGCATGCAACAAACCAAGCGTCACCCTGGCCAGCCATGCGAGGGGACTGCTGCACGGACACTTCATGCCAACATACTTTCCGCAACGTCAAGGGGGACTGGTGTGATGTCGTGACTTGCACCACCCTCGGTCAAGACTCAAGAGTGGTCTAGGGTGCAGACACCTGCATACAGACAGAGTCAATAGCAAAGGCAACAGCTCAACTAAAATCCACGGAATGTTTTGGCTAACCATTGCCTGAAGGAAGAACGGTAACCAGCTACAAGAAGTGTGCATGTGAGCGCGACGCAACGCTGAGCAGTTCACACACAGCTGGCATCATAAAGAGGTAATCAATCAGTAACACTTTGCACGATATACTGAACATCAGCCTAGCATGGACTCACCCCAGCTCCAGACGTGACAGGATACACAAAGGCGAAGATGCGCATCAAGCTCTCACGCTGCTGTGCGTCAGCCTCAGCTTGTACTGCTGCCGCCTGGCTCTCTCGGCTTGTTGAATGCGCTGCAGCATTGGCGACGCCACGGATGCTGCTCGGTGTGGTGGTGAAGATGACGTCCTATGTCCACCGCCTGCAGGCCGTGAGCGGGGCCTGCCTGTGTAAACCACGACCGCGCCCACGCGGGGACAGCAGACCTGGAAGGAATAGTTCCTGAGCCGTGACGGTTCCCGTCCAGCTGGTTGACCCGCTCCACGCCTAACTCGAGCAAGTTGCGACGGCACAGTGGGTAAAGCAACTCGGCGTTGTGAACGTTGATCTGATCTTGCTGCTTATCAAGCTGCTCGCGCTGTTTGCTCTGCTCCATCTTGACCTCCATCACCATCGTCGTCAGCTCATCCACCGTTGCCTGCAGAGCCCGCTCCTTGGGCGTTGGAGTGGCCGGGGGCGGCGCTACAATTAGCGACGCGTGCAGGGTTGAAAGCTGTGGTATACAACAGGGTGCACAGACACTGTATTGGCACAGAGTAAAGAACGAGATATTTATGATAGCCAGGACTTGGTACAAACAAATACAGTTCCTGTTGCAGCTGCTTGCGAGCACCAGCGCTGTTCCCTCTGATTGCCCCTCACCTGTGAAACTGGCATAAGAAACGATGATGCCAGATCCAGCATCTGGTTGTTGTCGAGCCTCACCCCTACCGGCTTAATGTTGACTTGGGCAGCGTTGTACGTGCTCGCACCGAGTGCGCACGCCGCATTCCACAGTGTCTCCCCAGCGCATGCCGCGCTCACTGTGACTTCACCTAACCACTCAGAATGTACACCGTAAACGGGAAACACGCTCTGCATATGCGGTTGACACCAAGCGAAAAGCCCAACCGGTTGTGAGTGTGACACTGCTTGTGCGACTGTGTTGTGGCAAGAGATTGGCGTGGTGTTGCTGTTGGGAAAATACTGAGAAGATGAAGAGGAGAGAAGAAAGCAGGCTCAGGGGTGAAAGCGGGTGAGCATTTCACAGGCCGCGTCCTTCAATCAATACGTCAATCACTTACTGGCAACACAGGATGCGGCAACAGAGTCATGAGGATGTCCCAGGCTGGCAGTGAGGGTGCATGTCGTCAAAGGACAGTAGTGCAGGCGGAGGTAGCAAACTGCAGCGCAGGAAGCAGGGCGTCCGTGCGGGACCAGGGGTGACGTGCACCGTGGCCTCATGCTGCACGTGAGACACGGACTACCAGCGGAAGGCAGGCCTTGAACCCAACGCGGTGCACCAGGGCGTGTGTGGGCATCTGCGCTGGATGCGCGCAGGCAAAGCGACGCACATGCACGCGCAAGGAAAAAAACAAACACAGGTTGCTGTGCATACATGGGCGAGCAGGCACATGCCACGGGGCTGACTCCGACTGGAACGCGGCCCGGCCGTTTTGGTGCGACACGTAGTGCACCAGCGCCACGGCGTCTCTGCTGCTAGTCGCTTGCATCCGCCAGCGCCTGTCATCGAAGTACAGGTGTCCGCTGCCCGCTGCTGCTCTGCTGAACGCTTTTGTTGCCTGCCATGCAGCTGCTTCAGAACCTTGAGCTGCGGCGTGAGGCACCAGATATGATATGCCCCGCTGCAAGCGTAACACAGCAGCATGCTGGCCTCGCCATCCAGCCTGCCGCAGCCGTTGCACGCCAGATCCGGTGCTGGAAGTATGGGGTAGAGCGCCTCATTAATCACATCGCCGTGGGACACAGTGCACTGCTCCAGCGACACACGCAGCCGGCTGCCGCAGCTACCCTCCACTCCTCCAGCACCAGCACGCCACCCTCTTCTTCCATCTCGCAGGGCAGCATGCGTGAGGGGCGGCAGCAGCAGCAGCAGCAGACGGTGCCTTATGAGGGCACCGAAGCTGGCGACCAGTCCGTGCATGCACAAGGCTACTGCCACCCGCGTCATGTTCACATGCGCGCCATGCACGGCAGCATGCACGGAAGCACTGAGAGCAGCGGCTCTTGCGGGTGCTGACCTTGCGCCAACTGATGATAACGTATGCGTGGGGGACCCTGTGACCATTCTAGTGCAGCTGCTGGCGGATGTCACACACAAAGGTGCAGCCTCAATATATGCACACTTCATGGCCCCACGGGAAGCGAACCTGTTGAACGCAAAGCTGCACAATGACCTGTTCAATCAAGCGAGGCGGATGTATCTGCAGCACAGGAGCTCAACGTCCTCAGCCGACCCCCTGCTGCTGAGTGCACGTGGCAGCGTGACGGCGGTGTGTTGCGCGCTGTCACAGCCAGTGGCGGCCTGATCACTGTCCTTGACCCTGACGCGCATGTTAGGCGCTGGCAGGCGGGCACAATGGAGTCGGCATACAGCAGGAGGAGCGTGCCGACTTCTGCATTCACATTTGACCAGCTGACAATCTTGGAGAATCGGTCAGACGTGCTTGCCGATGGTACTGACAGCAGTACCACCACATGGCGTCTGGCCGTTGCCTCAGCCTATGCACTGCCATACCGTGGCAGCAGCGGTGCCGCAGTCTTTGCCATTGTGCATGCACAACCTGATGATGCTGCTGGCAAGAGCCCTGTGCGGTCTGCAAGGTCCTGGTCGACCTGCTGCAGGCTATGCATGTGCATGTTGGGGCATGCATCCTGTGTGGCAACTAACCTGGATCAGCGGAGGAGACGTCATGCTGTGGTGATGCCAGCTGCTCTGCCACGCTGAGCCATGGCCCAACATGTACCGCTTGCAGGTGTGCGCCTGCTTGGGATGTGGGCAGATCACTGTGCCCACAGCCACTGCTCAACATCAAGCATGTACAGTCATCTACCCACCCTCTCAGTCGGCACTGGTGCACGCTGGTGCTGGCTTGCCTGTCATGTCTGATGTACGCCACACATGCCAAGCCTGGGCTGTGATCGGTATGCTCAGCCTTTGTCACGGGCTGGCGAGGGATGGTGCAGAACCGCCAGCCTGCAGCATTATGCACATAACACCACCGCAATGATGTGCAGGCTGTGACGTCAGGGCCTCATGCTGCACGTGAGACGCGGACTACCAGCAGAAGGCAGGCCATGAAACCAAGGCACTTCGCCAGAGCGTCTCTGGGCATCTGCGCTGGACGCAAGCAGGCAAAACGGCGCACATGCATGCGCAAGGAAAAACACAACACAGGTTGCTGTGCATACATGGGCAAGCAGGCACGTGCAAAGGGGCTGACTCATATTCTGGTTGCAAACAGCGTTCTGATGTGCCACGCAGCTGGCTGTCCCGCGCATGCATGCGCACACACTAAAAAGGAGCAGGTTGCCAGGCCAACCCAACGGCCGATGTGCACTCGTGTGCGTGCAGCAAATGTGGTGGGCAATCGTACTGCACTACTGCACAACCTTCACAGCATTGCGCATGATATTAAGCACAGGACGTGCCGAACTGCAAGGGCAAATGCATATGCAAAGTGTGTGTTATGCTAAGTGTCTTATTGTGTCTTATTGACTGGCAGACAGTGCAGCTTAGCGGTGCCATGGCAGAGTGTTGTGGCATTACCTACAACTGTGGATGTGTGGCGCTGTTTATTTGGTGTGTTTACACCCGCGCGCTGCTGCCGCGTGTTGTGACCAGCCTATGGCTCCATGGCCGCCACTGCGTCAGTGTTGAGCCGCTTTTGACATGGAGTCACTACCGCGTCACGTCACTGTGACCGCCGGCGCCGTTTCCACCTGTGACCTTGCTGAGGTCACGGCGTCAGATTCGTTTCGTGTGGATTGGGCGTGGTATCACCGACGCGCACTGCGCTGCCGCACCGCTGACGTTCTGCCGTTTGGCGAGTCCGATAGCGGAAATACCAGTGTAACAAAGGCAAGGTTACAAGCTGGAACGGTGCCGGCGCCATGTGGTGGCATCTATTGGGCGCGTTTGTGTGGAGACGTGCACCACGCTAACTATGCAGTCTCCCCGTGCGGGCGCACGCGCGTACATTCGTGCATGCGCGCAAGGATGCCGTGTGGGTGGCCTCCGGTTTTGCTGGCAATTGGCTAACAAAGTGGCCGTCTGTGTTTTAGCAATTAGACCTTTTCGCTTAATGCCACACCACGTGCATGCCGCAGCAACAAATTCCTCCGTCAAGCGCTCCAGGGGGGGGCGTGGCGCCAATTGGTGTACCGGCGTCACCGGTGCGTAACCACCTTTCAAGCACACATTTCACCCCAAGCATCCAGGGTTTGCAGGCTTACAGACAGCTTGTAGCAATGTCAGTATGTCACGTAAGGGCAAAACACAGTACCCGTTGCGTGTGCTGTGCTGCGTGGTGCGTGACTTCACGCTGAATTTCACGTGACCCTGCCTGGCAGTGATGCGTTGACTTTCGCCAAGCTTGCAAGCTATAGCCGTAGCACCCTGCTATGAACGCAAAGGTTCATATTGAAGCTCTGGAGGCTGTGCTCGTCTTATTCCGCTTGTCGCGTTACCCGGGGCACATTGCGCACCGCCCACCAAATCAACTTCCGTTTGGCCTTGCCGTACAGCCATGTGCCTCAATTTTAACCTTGCACACACGTTAAGACAGCCTAACTATTGTCGTGCCTCCCTCTTGAGGGACCCGGATTTCGGCCCCGGAGTTGGGGGCCGCAGCAACGACCTAGGTCACAGACAGCCTGTGCAGACGCCTGCCCTGCCATGCAACTGATGCAGCATCCCAGATTATCAGACTGCGCCGGCACCTGGAGCGGAGCACACAAAACCCCCGAAGCACCTATCAGCCTAATAATTGCGTCCTGAATTGCGCCCTGAAGTGCGTCCTGAATTGCGTCCTGAATTGCGTCCTGAAGTGCCGTGCTGTGTGCAGTTGATAGTCAGTTGACAGTCAGGTGTCAGGCTCCCGCTTGCATGGTTGCCGAGCCGGGGAGCATTCGCTCACATAGTTGAGGGGGTGGTGGGAGAGGAGGGGCATGGGCGCACTTTCATGCATGCTGCATGCACGTCCTAAGTGACACTAATGGACATCAGGGGCAAGCTGCAACACCATCTTCCCCTCAACTTCGACCGTACGGATCAGCTGGCAGCGCTCCTTGCTTGACCCATGCTGCTGGGGCGCGGGTGGCAGGAGGCTGACAAAATCCTGCAGCTCCGACCTGAACTTATGCTGCACCTTGACGCGTGCCAGCGTCAACTGCTCAGGTGTGGTGCTCGCCCGCGCCACCAGCAGGGGCTGAACAGGGGGTGGAGGTGGTGCCGCCGTGGCAGCCTGTGGGGGCTGTTGCTGTGGTGGCGGCGGTGGCGCAGCGGCGGCCTGTGGGGGCTTCTGCTGCGGTGGTGTTGGTGGCGCACGGGCGGCCTGCGCTGCCTGCTGTTGCTGCTGCCGTGGGGCCGCTGGTGGGGGCCGCTTCTGCGGCAGCCATATGCTGGTGAGGTACCGCCTGGCCACTTCCATCGCATTGAGCGCGACCAGCCCCACCACCGGCCGTACACGCTGTTTGACCCGGCCTGGGGCTTTCAGCAGCCACACCCCCTTGGCTGACTTGCTGGGCATTCGCGCCAAGGCACCGTTGTATTTTGTCCCGCACTGCCCGGGCGATGGTGCACTCCCAGAAGTGGTGCTGACGGCTGACATGCCCCGCGCTGCACAAGCATGCTGAAGCCGGGCCACCGCGTGCGTACCTGGCGTCCGCATGCATGGCAAGACCAGCTGTGGCTAGCCTCCAGTACAGCTCCTTGTGCTGATTCTCCCAGGTCAGCCGCCACACTTGCTTGAGGGTTGTGAGGACTGACGGCACGGTGTCCTGTTGCCTGCGCGCTTCGCCTGCGTCTGCAGCAAAGCTGTGTATGCGCGGTGCACGGTACTGGCTGGCATGACACACCTGCATGTCTGTCGCCTGGCGGATGGAGATTGTGTGCAGCGCGCGTGGCTGATCCAGGCTGGGGTGTTCAAACCGCATGCAGCTGAGGATCTGCCGCTCCGCTTCCCATGTGCGAGGCTGCGTTGCCGGCGGAGGCTGCGGTGCAAGATTCCCGCACCAGCTTGTCCACTCTGCCGGCAGCTGCTTGAACATGTTCTGCAGGTCGAATGTCTCGCCCATGTGGAGGCCACCAGCGGATGGGTTCGGCGAGTGTGGCAGGCGGTGGTCACCCACCTTCAGCTGCGGGCGCATCCGTAAGGTGACGACATCCTGCACAGTCTGGACAGCGCAGTACTTGTGGAGGTTGGTGAACCGCAGTTGTGCCTCCCATGCGCCATCATCTGGTTGCCCCTGCACCGGTGCCGCGAGCAGCGGATTGGCCCATAAAGTTGCCTGCGCACACCAGGGCCCCCACTGCATGAGGCTGCGGTTGACCGTGGGCGGTGGCAAGTGCTGTAGGGCCGTCGCCAGCCGGTAGATGGCAGAGTTCGCCCCCGCTTCACCTGCTGAATACCTGACGGCCTTATCAGGCGACAGCAGGTACAAGGGGGTGGCGTCAGGTTTGATGGCAGTGATGAGCTCGCGTGCAACCAAGCATCCATGGCGGCGGCGGCTCCTTGCACAGCGGTGCTGTGAGGAAGGCCAGGGTCCAGCGGGCATGACGTGCGCGTACATGGCGCACCAGGGGCAGCACGCCAAGGCCGCCCTCTGTTGGATGGCCCTCCATGCCCTGCCGTGCCACACCTGCGTACATGTGTGTGTTGCCCTTGCGGCCAACCACTGCTGCAACCTCCTTCTGCAGCTTGTCCAGCATGTCTTCTGGCGGCAAGCCCATGAACTCTGCGCGGTACAGCAGCATGTTGAGCACGCATGTGGGGCACCCAGTACTGCTCCAGCTTCTCTGCCTCCCCCGCTTGGTTGGTCCTGCTGTTGGTGAACCAGATGCCCAATGTCTGAGCTTCAGTCACCATGCTGAATGGCAGGTCAGGGGGGATTGGGGTAGCAGCCTTGACTTCACCGATACGCATCACTTGGGTCTTGCTGATATTGACATGTTGACCGGTTGCTGCTGCAAACACCTGCATGGCGCTGGCAAACGCTGGAACGTCGTTCAGGGAGCTGAGTAGAGCAGTGCAGTCGCCTGCGTACTGCGCAGCTGCGAGCTTCTGCGTGCTGTGCAGCGACACCTGGATGCCCATACCATGCTCCTGCATCCATGCCAGCAGCGCTTGGGCAATGAAGAGGTACAGGGGGGGTGAGAGCGGGCAGCCTTGGCGTACGCCAGCATGGAACTCAGCTGGTCACGTTACGCGCCCGTTGACGACTGCCACTGCGTGTGTGTCTGACGGGAGCGTCTTGGTCCAGGCTATGAGGCCCTCACCTGCGCCCATGGCCTCCATTGCTGCCAGCAAGAGCGGCCGGCAAATTCCATGAAGCACACGGCTGCTTCCTTGCCCTGGCGTCGCAGCAGCTCTGGCAGCAGCTGCAGTTGCCAGACCACTTCCACAATGTTGCGGCCCGGCAAGAGGGCAGACTGCTCTCGGCTGATGCGGGCCCCCATGACGGGCCCCAATCGCGTTGCCAGGGCTCGCGTGAGGATGCGGTAATCTATGTTGAGCAGATTTATCGGGCGGTAGTTGGCGGTATTGCTCTTGCAGCTCTTCTTGTAGATGAAGGTGATTGCCCCTAGCAGGAACCCGGCTGGCAGCTGGTGGGCTGTGCCGATGGCTGAGAACAGGTATGCCAGCAAGGGGCAGTAATGGTACTGTGCAGGCGGTACGCTTCCATGGGCAGGCCATCGATCCCAGGCGCCTTCCTAGGCTTCATGTGCTTGAGGGCCTTGCGTGCCTCCGTGGCACAGACGGCCGCCAAGCACCTGCCCTGGTGGCATAGCGCTCGTCCAGCTTAACGCCTGATTTTTGCAGGGCGGCAAGAATTTGGGTCTGATGCAGTGCAATGGAGTGCTGTGCACATGCTCTAAGCGACAAGGCACTGGGCCAGGCAGGCACTGTAACAAACCGCAGGCAGCCCCACAAGGCAAAGCACGCACAGACAAAACAGAAACCACATGGTACCACCCATTGTAGCGCTTCTTTTGCTGCCTTTCCAGCTGTGCATGCCACAATTCCTGTTTCCGTGCAGTAAGCGCGGTATTTTGTACAGTACTCCACCCCCCAATTGATGCCAGCCATGCTCTGCCGGTGGGCAAGGAATGGGCCCCCGTTCGCCACACCGGTGTGGCTGTCTGCTGCCTGAAATGCATTTCCCGTACTGTTACTCCTGTGTGTGGTGCTGCGTTGTGCGCGCTCCAACCGCGCGGACATTTTGTTCCCAGCCTCCCAACCACTCCAGATCCTGCTTGTATTATCCACCACATGACGGGCTTCACCACTACAGGTGAATGCCTGCTCCGTTTCAATCCTACTGCCCCCTCCCCCACCCCGCAAAAGAATAAATGCTATGTGGCTGTTCGCAGTTTCGCTGTGTGCACACTTGTTATCTTTAGCTGAGCATGGTCAGTTTCCTCGCTGTGTTTTCACTGCACGGTGTGTGCTGCCTGCATGGTGTGGCACTGCCGCACAGACAGACACAGGCAAAGTGCCCCGCATCACGCCTTTGTGCAGCGTGTTTATCTACGTGTTGTGCCTAACGCGCTGATTGTGCTTGTCTTGTGTTCTCTGCGCCCCCTGTCCAACCGCTCTTGCGTGTGAGCATGCCTATGCCCCACATGCGCCCAGCCTATAGCATCTGCAGTGTTACGCATTCCAGATAGGCCTTGCTGGGCTTCCCCTGCATTCAGCATTTCGAAGGGCTTGCCCCTATTAATTGTGCTTACACCAAGCACACCTGAGGACTGTGTGAAGTGGTGCTTTCTCCTCACCATCCATACAGCAGTGCGGTGTGGGTGCCAGTACCGGCACCGCCGATGCCTGATTTCTATTCGTACCTTACTTCCCTGAGCATGGACACGCGTACCCCTGTCAACTGGTAGCAACGCAGCTGCTCCCTGTGTTGCTGCCTAGCTTGCTCGATGCGTATCTGCCTTTCGCATTGGCATCATCACTTGCTGTGGTACCTGCTGCGGTTGCTCGGAGGCTGCCATATACCTGCAGCTGCACTCAAGCACTTGCGCAGACCCATCCCTGGCTGAACTATGGTTCTTACGTGCTGAACCACTGGCTCAACTGCTGGACTATGTACGCGCCTGTTGTGCCTGCCATTCACCTTGTTGCGCGTTGTGTGGCTGTGCTCTGGCCAGCTGCATGTTGATGCCGCCTTGTTGGTTCCCTAAGCACTTACACTGACCCTACGCTCCGGCTGTTTCAGCGCTCATGCAGGTCTAGTGCTGAAGCTTGCAGCAACCATAGCGTCAGGCCACAAAAGTTACTCCTTTCATCCGTTGCAGGACTGCAACTGTCAGGCAGGTCATTTGTCGGTGACCACCATTGCCAAGGTTTGAATTCCGGATTGCAGCAGCTGCATTCCGGAATCGTGGTAGCATTGTAGGGGGCAAGGCGGGCTTGCGATGGTCCAACAGCTTCTAGGGCACAGGTCAAGCGCAACTAGCGCAACACAGGAGGAAGCACTGTACAGCCAGGGCATACATGTTGTCCTCCCACGTGACCATGTGATCTCCTGTTGTCCGATACTCCTGTCCACCATGCATGCACGCAGACTGCACTTGGCGGGCATAGAAGGGTACAGGGGTGACTCATGTGTTGCAAAGTGCACAGGGCACCCACAAAAATTGAGGCACGGGGAAAGGGGAATGACCTAAGCAGCTGCAACAACAATGGCACATGGCACAGGCCTGGCACAGGCAGGCCGTTTTGCCTGCCAAACGCTGGATCTGTCCTCACCTGGCCTCACAGCACCAACACTAGCAGCTGTACTGGCTGACGTGTCACTTGGCAAGTCAACGGCAGCCACGTTGTGGCCACCAGCACTGTGGTCTCAGTCAAGTTGACACATCTTCAGCCACAACAAGCTCGTTGTTATCTTGATGTAGGCTGGGTATAGGTGGAACGCAGGTGCGACCGCGGAACTGCGCATGGCCCAACAATTGGAGCTTTGAAGCGCCCTGGTGGTGAGCCCCGTCTTGCTGGATTCTGGGGAGGCAAGGCCTGCATGGTATGCAAAAAAGGCCCCACGACTTGGAGCTCTACAGGTTTTAAGTGAGGCTGAACAACGAGACGTCCAGATAACAAGCAGGGCTGCTCAAGTACTCACAGGTCAGCCGGCAGCAGCGCAAGTACTGCATGATACCGTGCAGTGTGCTGTTGCATGGCAGCCTGCGCAGCTACATCCACCGCAGCTACAAGCGGTGGATTAACCATCTGCACTGCCCCCAGGGGCGCAGCGACCAAGAAGCGAGGGCGGGCGGCAAGGCACACAACAGCTGCAACGCGAGCAAAGCGCCGCCAGACAAGCCCCAGCAGGCACAACATGTCGGCACAATGGCTGAGCTGGCGAACCCATCCGCATGCACGAAAGCGAGGGAACCGAACCAGCACCAAGCGGCAACCCAGCGCTGAGCGGCTAGGGATGGCAAGCAGCGCACACGCGGCGTCAGCTGTGGCAAGAGCGGGGGCGGGAAAGGCGAGCCGCACACGCAGTCACAAAACAACACGGTGAGCGAGCGTGTGTGCAGGCACGCAAGCGCACCAGCAAGGACAAAGCAGACCGCCAAGCACCTGGCGGAGGAGGGCAGCAGACGAGCTGAAGTTAAAGTCCAAAACATAGCGAGCTTTAGCGTACGGGCTCTCACAGCTACACGGCCGCACACCACACACCAGAGCAGGCAAGACCACACCGAATCCAAGCCAGGCGTCAGCAAGCCACCAGGCGTCCGGGGCCCAGCAAGGGAATGCACACACAGGTCAGCACGGCCGCCGAGTTCAGGCTGCCCGCAACAGCACCAGAAACCGCTGCAATCAAGGCAGGCGCGAGGCCAGCACGCTAAGACACCAGCGTAAGCAGCATCAGGCATCCCCACACCGGGCAGGCTACGGCCCAGGCACAAGCGGCTAAGGCGGCCTTAAAAGGGCAAGAAGGGCCAGCCGGGGGGCGCACTAGCAACACACGAGTCCGAGTCCGACAGGTCCTAACTGCGTCAAGCAACGAGAAGTCTCGGCACCAAGCAAACCAGGCAGCACAGCCCACACTAGACAGCACAAATATTCACAGGTCAGGGTGGCAGCAGTGCGAGTAGCGCCTGCCGCGCATTTATTGTTGCATGGCAGCTTGCGCTGCTGCATCCGCCGCAGCTGCGAGGGGCGGATCCACCATCTGCACTCCCCCCGGGGCGCGGCGACCAGGAAGGGGTGAGGGGGCGGGGACGGCACCGGGCGCACAGCTGCAAAGTCATCCACCGCTGCCCAGAAGGTGCTGACATCATGATGCATGCGCGCAGCAGGTGTGCACAGGTAGCCGCCTGGCGGGGCGCATGACCGTCGGCAGCAGCCCGGTCTGCGGCGTCTTGCGCAGGCATGCCTTGGACGTGAGGGTCGTGCGGTCCTATTCCATGGCACGCAGGGCAGCCAGGGCGACCACCTGCCACACACCGTCATGCAGGGCAGGAGATGGCCGCGTCGCCAGCCACAAGTGATCCTGCTGCAGGCAAGGTGCAGGTGGCGGTAATGCTGCGGACACAGCTGCTGCAGGGTGGTGCGGACCGCGAGATCGACTGGGCATTCCCAAAAGCATTGCTGGTGGCTGATGACAGGGGCGGCGCACCAGCACGGGTGAGCGAGCGCGGGGCGACGATTGTGCTCGGAGCTCTACATGGGGACCGCATCCAGCGTCAAGCGCCAGGAGGTGTCCTTCCACACATTTCCCACGGCAGGCGCCAAAGTTGTACGGTACCTGCCGTTGGCGCAGCAGCTGAGGCGTGTAAGGGGCGGGCGCGCCCGCTTGATGCAGGAAGGCTTGCACATGAGGTGCCCGGTCCTCAGCAGCTGCGTCCCGCTGCATGGCAGTCAACATGCGCACCGACAGCACCACTGACAGAGGGCACGGATCTGTGCGCTGGGCCCCCGGGGGCGGCAGGAGCTCCATGCGGGCGAGCGGGGCCGCAGCAGCGGCGCGGCGGGCAGGAGTGGCCCCAGCAGCGGCTCCAGCCATGCTGTATTGCGTGCTCCATACCGCGGGGAGTGATTCCCACAAAGCCCTGATATGAGGTTCTGCCTCCGCCAGCGCAGCGTTCGGTACGCCTTGGACAGCATGTGTGAGCCAGGCATCCCGCACAGTAACGACGCCAGCATGCAGGAAGGCTAGGTGGAAGCAGAGCTCCAGGAACACACCTGTGCCAGCCTCCATGAGGTAAGGGTTGCCCCAGACCGGTGTGTCAAGGACAAATTGCAGCGGCAGGTCGCCAGCGGCAGCACGGCAGCGCACGCCGCTGAAGCAGTGCAGCGTCAAGACCATGCGGTGGAGGTAGTGGAGGTGAGGGCAGGGCCGCAAGGCGCGATGGACCGGGAGCAAAGGGCTTCATAGGTCCGTCGCTAGGCGGTCCAAGGCAGCAAGGGGGCAGTCTGCCAGAAGGCACAACGGCCAGAACACGCTCCAAAACCAATTACGCGATACACATGACAATGTCGGCATTTCTCAGAACCGAAACAGCGATACACCTCCGCAGGCCACAGCGAAACCCCTGTTTGGCTGCAGACAAGGCGTATATATACTGACTTCATGCCTACATGCATCATATCTTGCAAAACAAGTGCCAGCGTGGGAATTTCTGGTAATCGGCGGTGCGTGCTCACCGTCACCATGTGCCATGTTCAGTGCTGAAAACGGACACGATCGGAATCTAGATCACAAGACAGAACTGTGGCCATGGGACCCTGGAGGCAATATATTGCATGTGTGAACTCAGTGGTTGCGTTTAGATTGCGATTGCGTGCCCGTTTCCAGCACTAAATATGTATGCATGCGATCCGCGCATCTCATATGGCAGAAACTATGCGAAGCAGCGACCCTGTGCGCCTTGCTGCGTACATAGTCGATCTGCGTGCAGCTTGCATGCACTCATGATGTCTGCTGCCCCACTGTGTTGTGCATGAATGCACGTTCCTATGCGCTGGCATAGGTGGTCACTGGCCCTCACGGCCTGTTGCTGGCTTCCCACTGGGCCCCAGCCCTGACCATGTAATCCAATCAATCAATCAATATGTGCACCAGGGCAATGTATACAACCCAGGCCCACAGAACCCTTAGACCACGAGCTGCAAACCCGTGTACGTACATCACTCCGTTGTAAGTACAACCGTTTTGAAACCCGTGTTACAACCTCTCGTTGCCCAACACCCGGCCTGACACCGTTGCAAATGGGGACTAGCTGCTCTAGCCGTGACAGATTGAGTGCTTTACATGGCACGGACACCCAGTGCCGCATGCGCTTGTGTGCAGATGTTGGGGCCCGTTGGGAGGTGGCAGTATGGCATGGGCAGAGCACCATGCTGGCCCAACAGACGCAAGGCACTGGCACAGGAGAATGTGCCAAAACACTGGCTGCTGCAGCGCGGTCATGCATCAGAAGCTCACTGGTCCAACAGTAAATCCTTGCAAGCACCGCTCACTGGGATCCTCGTACAGTGCACAGACTGACACGCTGGCTCATGGCAGAAATGGATACATATGGCATACCCGCGTCTTGCAAGCAACTTGGTCAACTTACAAGTGCTGTCGTTCAACCCCAAACACGGTTCGTGTCAGCCCACACACCCACAGAACCCTACGACATGGTTGGGTTAAAGGGAGACGGACCACTACTCAATAATCTTCGTATCATGCAGCATGTTTTTGGGGTTGGCTAACATGCTTCTCGTTGTTGTCAGAAGGTGTTGACAGGGCAGCCACGCGAACGGAACGAGGAACGAGCAACGCAAACCCCACAAAACTGCAGGGCATCAGTCAGTGTGCATCACGACCACTGCGGGAATGAGTTCATACACTTGCTGGTCTTGCAAGGGCTGTGGGCATCAAGGGCCGTGCCATATATGAACCCAGTATGAACCTGATTGCCACGCTGCTGTCCATGGGGGGACTGGTTCAAGAATGTTGGTGTGATGTGGTGACTTGCACCACCCTCGGTCATGACTCAAGAGTGGTCTGGGGTGCAGACACCTGCATACAGACACAGTCAAGAGCAAAGACAACAGGTCAACTAAAATCCACGGAATGTTCTGGCTAACCGTTGCCTGAAGGAAGAACAGTAACCAGCTGCAAAAAGTGCGCATGTGAGCGCGACGCAACGCTGAGCAGTTCACACACAGCTGGCATCGTAAAGAGGACACCAATCAGTAACACTTTGCACGATATGCCTGAACATCATCCCAGCATGCACTCACCCCAGCTCCAGACGTGACAGGGTACACACAGGCGAAGATGCACATTAAGCTCTGATGCTGTGCTGCTGCGCATCAGCCTCAGCTTGTACGGCTGCCGCCTGGCTCTCTCTGCTAGTTTGATGCGCTGCAGCACTGGCGGTGCCACGGATGCTGCCCGGTGTTGTGGTGAAGGTGACGTCGGGGTCTGCCCCTGTCAGGCCGTGAGCGCTGCCTGCCTGTTTAAACTACGACCGTGCCCACTCGGGGACGACAGACCTGGAAGGAATAGTTCCTGAGCCGTGACGGTTGCCGCCCAGCTGGTTGACCCGCTCCGCTGCTAACTCGAGCAAGTTGCGACGGCACAGCGGGAAAAGCAACTCCGCATTGTGAACGTTGATTTGTTCTTGCTGCTTATCAAGCTGCTCGCGCTGTTTGCTTTGCTCCAGCTTGACCTCCATGATCATCGTCTTCAGCTCATCCACCGTTGCCTGCAGGGACCGCTGCTGGGGCGTTGGAGTGGCCACGGGCGGCGCTACAATTAGCGACGCGTGCTGGGCTGAAAGCTGTGGTATGCAACAGGGTGCACAGACACTGTATTAGCACAGAGTCAAGAACGCAATATTTACAATAGCCAGGACTTGGTACAAACAAATACACTTCCTGTTGCAGCTGCTTGCGATCACCAGCGCTGTTCCCTCTGATTGCCCCTCACCTGTGAAACGGGCATCTGAAAGGATGCTGCCAGATCCAGCACCTCGATGTTGTCTAGCCTCACCCCTACCGGCCTTATGTCGACTTGGGCAACGTTGTACGTGCTCGCACCAAGTGCGCACGCGTCATTCCAGTGTCTGCCCATAGCATGCCACGCTCACAGCGACTTGACCTATGCACTCAGAAAGTACACCGTAAACAGGAAACACGCTCTGCATATGGGGGTGACACCAAGTGAAAAGCCCAACCGGTTGTGAGCGTGACACTGCTCGCGTGACAGTGTTATTGGCGTGGTGTTGCTGTTGGGAAAATACTGAGAAGAAGAAGAGGAGAGAACAAGCAGAGGCTCAGGGGTGAAAGCGGGTGAGCACTGTGCAGGCAACGTCCGTCCTTCAATCAATACATCAATCGCTTACTGGCAAAACAGGATGCGGCAACAGAGTCATGAGGATGTCCCAGATGTGAGGGTGCCACGCGGGGGTCTTGGGTAATGAGGTCGCGGATTGCTTTGCGCGCGCTGCGGCCACTGCCGCCACGCACCCGCCTTTCTCCGCTTATGGCGCCCCCTTTGCGGGCTTGTATTGGCCCGTCCTGGCCACCTGCGCCGGCCCCCCCGCCGCCCCGGACCCGGACCCGGCCCCTGCCCATCCCGCCCCCCTCGCTGCCTCGCCCCCTGCTCCTGCGCTGCGGCCCTTGGATGACGTCGCCGCCACGCTCCGTCGCCACATGCGCTCCGCCCACACCCTCGGCACCTCCAACGCCCTCGCCTACTACTCCGCCGCTGGGTACACCTCCCGGGCCGTGATGCCGCCCTCAGCTCCGCTTTCATGCACCTCCCCGCCTTCACTGCCCTGCAGCGCCGCCGTGCCCTTCAGTAACGCTTTGGTGTTCTGGTCAGCCCCCGCCCTTCCGCCTCCTGTCGGCTCTGTGGTGCCCCGGACTCCCCCCACCACTCTGTTTCCGGTTGCCCAGCCCTATCCGCCATCGTCACTGCCCGCCATAACCACGCTTGCCGCCTCCTCTTGCACGTCACCATTGCTGGCTGCTATCTTCGCTACCAAGCACTTCTTGGAGCACCAGCATGCTTCTGCTGCCACTGACAATGCTTAACCTGCCTTCGCCTGTGTCTTGGTCTCGCGGTGTGGGGCGTGCACCGCATGCTCCATTCCTCAATTTTACGCGGTGGTCCACCCGCGTAGATACTTTACTTTACTTGACATGTCGTCAAAGGACAGTAGTGCAGGCGGAGGTAGCAAACTGCAGCGCATGAAGCAGGGCATCCGTGCGGGACCAGGGGCGATGTGAAGCACACCTGAGGCCTGTGTGAAGTGGTGTTTCTTCGCCATACAGGTCCGGCGTGGATGCCAGTGTCAACTAGCAGAACGCAGCTGCTCCCCGTGTTGCTGCCTAGCTTGCTCAACGCGTATCTGCCTTCCGCATTGGCATCAACACTTGCTGTGGTACCTGCTGCGGTTGCTCCAGGGCTGCCATGTACCCAAGCTCAGCTGCAGCTGCACTCGAGCACGTGCGCAGACCCATCCCTGGCTGAACTATGATTCTTAGGTGCTGAACCACTGGCGTGGCTGCTGGACTAAGTACGCACCCGTTGTGGCTGCCGTTACCAGCATTTCGTGTTCTGAACTGGACCGCTGCTTGCTACGTTGCGTTGTGGTGCTGTGCTCTGGCCAGCTGCATGTTGATGCTGCCTTGTTGGCTCCCTAAGCACTCACGCTGACACTACGTTCTGGCTGTTTTAACAGCGCTCATGCAGGTCTATTGCTGAAGCTTGCAGCAACCATAGCGTCAGGCCACAAAAGCTACGCCTTTCATCCGTTGCAGGACTGCAACTGTCAGGCAGGCCATTTGTCAGCAACACTGTTTGCCCAAGGTTTGCATTCGCGGTTGAGTTCAGGATTGCAGCTGCGTTGGGCTTCATGGTACCATCAGCTTCTAGGCAGGTAGTCAGGCAGAAGCGAGTGGCCATCGGTTGCACAGATAAGAGCGCACAACAGGAAGAAGCGCTTGTTTCCAGGGCATACGTTTTGGCCTTCCTCGTCGGACCATGTGCATGGCCTCTTGTCCACCATGTACGCACGCTGACAACTGCACCCAGCAGGCAAAGACTGCGCTCACTTGGCAGCGCAACCTATCCAATACTTATTCAGCAATGTCAGCAGGCACAGGAGGGAGGGACGCAACCCTGGCCTTGCCAAGCGCACAGGGGACATGAGGCATGGGGAACGGGGAATGACCTAAGCCGCTGCGACAATCGCATCGGCAGGCCTTTTTCCCTGCCAAATACTGAATCTGCCCTCACATGATCTCAACTGGCCTCACAGCACCAACACTAGCAGCTGTACTGACTGATGTGTCACAGGGCAAGTCAACAGCAGCAGACAGCAGCATAAGTGCGCAGGGCCCAACAGTTGAAGCTTTGGAGAGAGCCACCTGGTGGTGAGCCCAGTCTTGCTGGATTCTCATACAGAAGTGGCTTTGGGGGAGCATGACCTGCATGGTGTGCAAAAAAATGCCCTCCGTCATACCTTAGCAACCTGCCACCTGGAACTAACACGCGCCTCATACGCGCAAGCTGCGCCACCGCCTTTGCTCAATCGCTGCCAACAACAGATCAAGACAAGAAACAGGAATCGATACCGTGTTGTAGGCGTGTATGTTGCTGTGCAACGGCAGTGTTTGTGCAGCTTGGAGGCTTCAACGTTTGACAGGTGGAACTGAAACTGGGGTGCGCAGCGTGAGCGGTCATGGAACAGCGCAGGCTCAGCTCATGTTGCACTGCTTTGTGTATTTTGTGCTAGAAGCTTGGTATGTGCTCGCTGCTATGCTGTGTCAGGTTCTGCACGCACGTAGTCGCTGTTGGGTGGAACGCAGTGACTCACGTCAGGAAACCTTCCTTTGTACCTGCTGAAACACCCTGCACCCACCCATGTAGCTTTGCTGGAAGCTTAGTAGGCACAGCAGTGTTTGCTGCTGGAGCGTGCTGTCAATGTTTGCGCAGCACCTCCGTAAAGCACAGTAGGCGTTCAAAACAACTTAGGCTGCACTGCTCTGCCACCCAAGCGTTGTTGTTTATTTACTGGTCAACAAATAATACTTCGCGGTAGTGTGTGACCTAAACCCGTACTACGCACAGCCTTTCGGCACCGTAAACACACTTGCACTTGTCACATCATGTTGTGAAACCCTGTCGCGTAACATTGGATAGGTGGCTGCAAAACTGCAAGTGCACCACATGCAATGCATAGAGTATTCCGCCGGCTAACCCTGCTGGACCGCGGCCTGCTGTGGTTGCACTACCGTACCGCTTGGTGATTGCATCCTCATGTCCTCAACCCAGGTGGGCAGGCAGAGTGCACAAGGACAGTCTAACTCCTTTACATGGCGTTGCCTATGCGCAGCCATACACCTTGGCATATGCCACTTGATAGCTCCAAAGTTACAATCCTACTTGGCCTCGACACTGGGTTCGTCGGATGGGCCTCCTATCTTGCTGCTTCAGCAGAGACAGAGCTCACAAGAAGCCTTTGCCAAGCTCTCCGACACAGGCATCTAGTGCAGCACATGACAGCATAGCGGCATACGAGGGCAGTCGTTCGGCTTGCACACCGCCTGCCATCGAAAGCGCTGCAGGTTTGACTTTGGTGCTGCCAACGCCCTTGACTCCGCGAGCCAAGCATGGCGCTCCTAGCTTCTCGAACACAGCAGCAGCTTCAGAGTGCAAAGCTGATGCGCTCTTTCTTGGGCTTGAGTTTTGCCAGTATGTCGGGCAGGGAGCGTTCGCGTCCGTTCTCGCAGGTTGGTGTTTGCTTTGTTTTGTACATATGCACTGTGTTATGGAAGATGCGAAGATAGGAGAACACCTGCACTTCTGATGGTCCACCTGCCTGCGCGGCATTCTACAACCTTGGTGTGCAGGTGTGTGGGAAACATCGGTGGTCGCCGTCAAGGTGAGAGCAGTGCTTGTTACTTAAGTGTTCGCTCGCTTTTATTCCTGCGTGAAACCGTGGCAGTGCTTTGCTGTTTTGCATAGCCACCAGGAAGTAGATGTGAAACCCAACGCTTGCACGGCGCACACGTCTGAACTCATGCCACGACAAGGTACAACCCTGCAGGTTTCAGTCTGGGATGCCGCAGTCCAACGCATTTCACGCAAAGCGCTCTTGTCCTGTGGTGTTGGTGGCAGGTCTGCGCGAGTCGTCGGAAGGAAATGGCTTCTGCATACATAAATGAGGCACTTCTGGCTCCTCAGCTGGCGCACCCGTTTGTTGTCCAGGTATGGTCCAGTGTTTGTTGCTAAGGCCTTCGCCTGTGTTGCGGGCGATGAGCGCTGAGGGGGACAGTTGGGGGGTGCAAAACCACCAAACTTGGCGGGCAGAACCGTGCGTGGCAGAACCGTGCGTGGCAGAAGCCTGAGGCGACTTGGCAGACGGAAGAAATTGAACATTTCAGCATGAGTGCTTTTCAATGTTTATGCCTCAACTCAAGTGGCAGCCAAGCAGCCCAGTGGCAGCAGTATTCGCAACCGGTCATGCTAAGGACAACCCTGCTTTGGATAACCCTACTTTGGATAACCCCTTGTGTGAAGCAGGGATCCCTGTTTGGTGGCAGGCCAAAACGTCCCAGCCCCTCGGTTCTGCCTTGGGAACAAAGAGGTGCTCAGCAGTCACTCTTTGTCAACCGCTCTGAAGTCATGACACTCATGTCGCAGTGCCCACAACACCCCACAGTGGTGATCCCGCATAAATGTTGTGCCAAGCGTAAGGCAAGCTGCGTTTGGTGGTGGCCGTTAGCTCAACCGTCACTACCATATTCTGATATTCTGACCAGCCGCCCTGCTTGGTAGTATGTGCACAACCATGTGTTGGGAAGGGGCGTAGTCAGCATAATTGTATAGCTTGTGGAGTGGAGTGGAACAGGACTCCCCTCTTGGATGGGCAGTTGATGGGTCCGACATGGGCGGCAGCCAACTCGTGCCACACACGACTGGCCTGTGAGACTGAAACCTGGACATGTTATTCAACAAGGCAATCAAGCGTTTAGGCCGTGTCTGAAGCACTGCCCCCCCTGCTCCCCCAATATCTCACGGCGGCTGTCACGCTTGGTTGGGTGGCATACCGTTCGGGTGGCATGGGGTTCATGGTTTTGCTTAGGGTTTTGGGCTGGGTGGGTGTCAGCAGGCAGAAAGTTGACCACAGGCAAAAGTTGGCGAAACCCTTGTCGGTGTTCGGCGCCTCCTCAGCCAGAGACCCATTTGCTCTGGAAAACC
>BDDA01000185.1:24509-34721 GCA_001662385.1 Chlamydomonas asymmetrica | reverse complement strand
CCCACCCTCGGATACCTTTGGGTTCTTAATGTTTCTTACTTTTGGGTTTTGGGGTTTTTTGTTTTCCACACGCCCCCCAGAGACGCATTCCCAGCCTCAAAATTGTCACCATGTATCTCATGGCGCTGCACGCAACCCCACGTTGAGCGCTCCGCACGCTGCAAAAACAACACCTCGCTCGTGCATGCACATTTACAGAACGCACACACCGCGCAAAACCTACCGCGCACGCCTCGTTGCCACCACAGTTGAGGGCCGCACGCCTGCCGTGCATGTGCTTGTTAAAGGATTACGCATGTAGCTCCTGCTACACTGGGCCGTGCCTCACTTGAGCTCTCAGCCGGGCTACCGGGGGCTAGCGGGGGCTCCCTCCATTCGGCCCGCCCACGGCCCGAGATCGTGCCACCTCGAGTGTAGTACGGGCAATCAGTGGCTCCCTCGCCTGATACCCACTGCACCATCGCCCATGCACCATACATACCATTCCACCCCTACCCCCCTCAGTGCTGCGTGCGGCCATCCATGCAGCAGTACCGTAATCTGACGTACTTGCTTTAGCCAGGTCGCGCTGGAGCCCATGACTCATCGGCTGCCCATCACCTGGCATGGCATGCGCTGCGCTGCTGCCGACACCCTCCAACGGCATGCGAACCGCTCACATTTGCGCGGAAAGCTGTTGCTGTCGGTACTTGGGGAGCAGTGATGTGGTTGCGGCCTTTGGGCAACGCAGCTGCGACTACTGCATTTCACATGTTGACATGCGTCCCATGCAGCTCCAAATGCCTGCTGGTGCGTTTTTGCCAGGGGCCCCCGGCGGAGGTTCCCACGCTTGTTTCTCAAATGATGTACTACTGGCTGTGCTGGCTTGCAGACGTTTTGGTCACGCTTCGCACTCATTACGCCTGAGAACTACGCGGCTGTTACGTCGGCGAGGGCATCGTCCAGTGCCCCGGCGCGGCGCTTCAGCAACATACCCGAATTTGATTCAGGCCAGGGCTTTGGCTGTGGCAACCTCAACGCTTGCCACAGCTTGCGGGACGTGTATGCTCAGTGCGGCGTCAACGCTGGCGACTACGTGGCCGTCGTGGTGGGTCGTCAGGTTCACAGCCACTTGTTTGTCTGCGGCCCTTTCATCCCCGCTGAAGCTCTGTGTGCGATGCCAACCTAATGTGCTTGGCTTGGGCGCTGCACGCACTGTCTGCAGGTGATGGAACTCTGCGACAAGGTGCGGACAGGGCAGCGCTGATGGAGTGATAATTGGAGGGGTACAAGACCCGCCCTACTTGGTACTCATCATTGGGTTTGTGCTGCAGCTTGTGGTCTCAGCCCTTGGGCTGGCATTCATACTGCTGCTTTGGTGGCCCTGCACGCAGGGCACGCTCGGCAGCGCAGTGAAGAACGGGTTCTTCAAGGCGGGCCCGAACTGGGGGGAGGCGGTCGCGCGCCGCGCCATGCTGCGCTGCGTGCACGAGATCGCCAAGGGCCTCATGTACTTGCACAACACCTGCAACGTGGTGCACGGAGACCTCAAGGTGCGTTGTTTGCGGCCGCAAGGTGCGCTGCTTGCAGCTCAGCTGCAAGGTGCGCTGTGCGCGGCCATAGAGCAATGGAGTAACATGAAAGTGATACTACTGTACTGAAATGAAAAGCAGGGCTGCCCGTTCCTGAGGTATGTAGCATTACGACGCACTTGCGAACGGCTTGTCGTCTGATGACCACAAACCGCACTGGGTTGTCTCGGACCGCATGCAGCCCGCCAACGTGCTGCTCAAGTCGTCCAAGGGCGACCGGCGCGGTTTCACCTGCAAGCTGTCGGACTTTGGCCTGGCGCAGCTGCTGGCGGAGAAGAGCTTTTGCAGCACCGACACGCTGGGCACGCTGGCGTACATGAGCCCCGAGCACATGAACGGCCGCATCACCAAGGCCTGTGATGGTGGGTCTGTGCGTGGGGGTGTGTCAGGGCGGCGGAGCGGGGTTTCTGTTCATGCTGTGCCAAGTGCTGCTGCTGCCATCTGCCAGGATGTTATTTGTACACGCATGGGCTGGTGGTGGGTGCCGGGAGGTGCAGGGGACGGAGGGGGCATGCTGGTGTCTCGTGTCTAGCATGTTTATGCCCTCCAGCACAATGCTGTCCTGTATGAACCCCTGGCTGTTTGGCCTTTTTGTGTGTGCATTGTGTGCCCCTGTCTGCCCCCCCCTCCTGCTGTGGCTCCATCCTCCTTTGTCGCTTCGCAGTGTGGTCACTCGGGATGCTGATCAACCACGTAAGGGCTGTGGGCACATTAACCGACTCGTAGCTGCATGTGCATACCATGTAGGATGTCGGGTCAATGCTTGTGGATGCCTTTGGAGTCATCATGTGGTGCATGTGGGCGCATGTGCCTGAATTGGTGATGTGGTGTGGTTGGCACGCGGAGCGCGGCTCTGTTGACGTGCACCCGGCACGCGTGCCCCAGCCGCTGGCAGTCACACGTGTAGCATGTGCCCCTGTGCCATTACTGGTTGCGCCCTCCGCGCACCCGCATGCCGCTAGGCAGGCATGCACGCACGCCTTTCGCCACTCACTCCTCACTCCAGGCTGGTGCTGTGCGTTGTGTGTCGGTCTTGCCAATGCAGCTGCTGACAGGCGCCCCACCCTTCAAACAGTACACCGGGCGTGAGTGCGGTCAGCTGCGTACATGACACCCTGACAAGGCCTCAACACTATTCCCCACTCTGTGCCAGCCTGCAAGCATTGCAGCTATCGCTTGCCTTTGCGTTAGCGCATGCATGGATTGCTGGACTGATTTCTGCGAAGTTGCTGCAGGTATCACGCATATTCGCATGCTCTGTGTGCTCATGCTCATGCTCATACAGTGCTGCAATACACCTGATGCCAGCGTGTGGCCCAACCTCGCATGTGCTGACCCCCCCCCACCGCTCCACCCGGACAAGCAGCCGCCGTCACAGTGCCTGCTGCATACACCCGGCTGTCCTGTGATGGTTCATGTGCTCCAGGCCAATCGCGGTTCATGCGGGCGGTGGTGGGGCATGCGCAGGTTCTCACACATCATGTGTTAGTTGTGCGCCTAAGCCGGCGCCTCCACGTTCTTCCTGCTGTAGCGGTTTAATGCTTGCTCCCCCCCCCTCCCCGTCCCTTCCTTGCCCGTCTGCCATGTAGCCCAGATCATCGTGAGCGTTTTAGACGGGACGCTTCGCCCACAGTGGCCTCAGGGTGGTTTTGACGGTTTGGTGCGGGTGAGATGCGGTATTGAGCGAAGGTGATGCCGAATAGGGCTAATCTCTGATATGACTAATACGACTGTTACCACTAATATGACCAGGCCCTGTCCTTGGCCCGTCCATGCAGCTGCACGTTTGTGTGACGCAATGCTTTTTGGCGTTGAGCTGCAAGTTGGTGTGGCGGTAATGCATCCCGGCGAGGGTGGCCGTCAAACAGTACCGAACTCCACCAAACCGGGGTGAAGTGCAGCATTTTGTATGCGGGTAGGAGCACGCACACGTACAAGTGAGGAGGACTGAAAACCCCTTTTGTCTTTACTGCCACGTGTAGATTGGCCAGGCATGCACCTCGCTCTCCGTGTGTGATCGGCCCACCATAGCCGAGGTGGAGGCGATGGTGGTGGACCTGGAAAATGAGCTGAGGCACCAGCAGCACCAGCAGAAGGTGATGGGGAAACGGGCTGTGCTTTATGTGAGTGCACATGGTGATGGGGAAGCGGGCTGTGTTTTATGTGAGAGCTGGGGAAGGATATTGCAGACTTGCGTGAACCGCACTGCCGCCTGCTCAACTCCCAACCTGGCAAACACACGCGTTGTCACACTGTGATACATCTGACGCACTGGTGTGTACAGGTGAAGGAGGGCCATGAGCGCTGCGAGCAGCAGCAGCTGCTGCAGCACGCGGCGATGCAGGCGAGTCACGCGATGGAGGAGGCGGCAAGCCCGCCACGATCGCCGCCGCCGCTGCAGCCACTGCAGTTCCAGGCGCTACAGCCTGAGATTCAGCCGGCAAGCCCTGACATCGCGATGTGAGCATTTCATGCGTGGCGTTATGGTGTTGGTCTCGGAGCCATTTGTGCAGCCCCTTCCGCTGTGCGGACATGCTGGGAAGCTGCCCTCCTGAGTATATATGGTTTCGTCCACCATTGCCAAATCCGCACCGGTACTACCTGTTGCGCCGGCTGCGAGAATATATCACACTTTGTTACGTCCCTTTCCTTTCTATCCAATACCTATGTTTACGTTCATATATCTGCTCAGGCTTCGGCCGTATCCCACATTCCTCACTGTTTTTTTGGGTTTGGGGCTGTGTAACGCGCTTCCTGCATGCATGCAAGCGCCTCCCACAATAGCTTTTTACAAGGGTCTACTCCCCCGCGGCTGTCCGGGTGGGGCGTACATAGGACTGCACTTGAGCAAGAATATGCACAGCGTGGCACACCATGCCAAGTGCTGTCTGCACCGATAGTAATAGTCACCCAAGTGGCTTGCATTATCTTTGGATCGTTGGAGTACTCACCTCACCGAATATGGTTACCGGTAGGTTGTTCCATAAACTGGTTGCGCTGGTAATGCAAACCACCCTTGTGGCATGTATTGTGTGCGTTGGGTGACTGCCTGCCTTTGCATGCTGTCGCCCCACCGGACATTAGTGGATGGGTTGCGCTTTCTGCAATGCGTTGCAATGGTGTTGAGTTAAAGCTGTTCGCTTGCGTGGGGCCTAGCAGTGTGCTTCCCGTGGGGCTGTGCAGCGTGCGTATGTGTGAGGATAGGGACTGTGCCTGGCGATGGCGAGGTGTCTGAGCTGGTGGGGCGGCTGCCGCAAAACGTACGGCGGTGTGATGGGCGCCTCAAATAGTGGCTGTAGTAAGCGCGGTCTGTCAGTGAGGATGTGTTTGGTCAAGTGTACTGTACCCGTGGCGTTGAGGCTGAAGCTGAGGGCTCAAATGCATGCGTGTGTGTGTGTGTGCGCATGTGCCAGCGTGAACTCATGAGTTGAGCGCTCTCAATGCATGAAAGTAGGCACTGGCAAATACAACGTTAAGGTTCAGGAGATGGACGGAGCAGGCAAGAGATTGGTGCCGCAATGTGATACTGCCTGAAGCAGAAGATTACAGCTAATGGTTTGGCAATGCGCCATTGAAGCTAGCATGATGATGCCACCTACAATAGGCGGTTGGTACGGCTGGACGGCTTTTGGTCCGCCGGTGGTGGTGAGCATGGCATGCTCGGTTGAACTTGCACTAGCGCACCAAAGCGCCTCATTGCCAAACGGCCCGGCATGCTTGGGCCTCATGCACTGCATGCAGGGTGTGTGTGTGTGCGTGCGTGCGTGCGTGTGTGCGCGTCCGCGTGCGGTACCGAACACCTGAGCTGGTGCGTGTGCCTAATGTTTGTGCTGTACTGTGCTGTGAGTACTGACCTTTGAGCACGTTGTTGCATGTGGCCATAGATGTGGGTACCGTAAACATGCATGGCATTGCTTGTGATGCGAAGTGGCACTGGTCATGTCATGGTGTTCGTTGATATCTTTCCAAAGCGCTACACAAAATTTGCGTTACACTGGTTTCTCGATGTGTGGTTACCCCCTGGGGATGGCTGTGGCAAGTCGTCGCTGTGTACGCTGTTGTGCAACACTGTTGACGTGCAAACACAGCGTGTGTGCATGCCTGGGCCTGCCCATATGTGTTTTGCATTGCGGCCGTGGGTGTGGATGCAACACCGTGATGTCCACGTGCGGTGGCATGTGTTTGAGTGTGGGTGCGTGCATGTGTGCCAGGAAGAACGCCCAAGGGGCAAGCCGTGTGATTCCCGTGGGGCCACGCAGTGTGCATATGCGTATGCGTATGGACAGAGAGACTGCACCTGACCTGACCAATGGCGAGCGAGGTGTCTGAGCTGACCTGCGGCTGCCGTAAAGCGATTAACGGTCTGATGTGTGCATGCGTTGGCCATGTCAGGACACGGAAACAGCAGGGCGCACCTGAGCTGCCCAGGTGTCTGGTTACTGCCTCAGTGTCTGCGACCCACCCAACGCTAGGCTTTACACGCCCGTGTCGCGACGCGATGCCTTCTGCAGCTTCTCCAACACACCGTTGGGCTGGAACTGTTAATTCGCATTTCTCGTGCCAGTCGAGTGGCAGTGTGGTTGTGCCTGCCCTGCTTGTCTCCACTGCTCAACTCATGCCTGGGGTTGGCCAGGCCGTGGTGTCCATCATCCTGTGTGTGGATGGTGTGGATCGTTACTGCCTGAGCCATCGCCAAGTGGTGGTGGCATGCACGGTGCGAACGCGCATGCATGTCCCTGTCCATGTCCTGGCCGGGTTGCCGGGCCCCCGGGGGTCAGACTTGTCCTGTCCTGTCGCCGCCTGCTTTGGCAGCGGTGTCCTAGCCTGTAACTGACCGTTTCCGTCCACAAATGTCCAAGCAAGGGGAATCCCTTGTGCTCAGACGGCATGCACGCATGTGTGCATGCGTGCGCATGACGTTGAGGGAGACACGGTCGCATTGTTCAGCCATACGTTGTGTATACAAGCGTGCCAACGATCCTGTTGGGCTGGTTTCGGAGGGGATTCTGTGTGGGAGGCGCCTGCACCAGAAGTACGATTAGCGATAGTCCACTTCGTAAGGTACTGGCACTGGGCAGTCGCTGTTTGCTCAACTCAGGCTGCCCTGCAGCGGTGGCGGCCGGCGGCGCCGTTGCCCACCGGGGGGCGCTGCTTCAGGCGCTGGCGGCACCGCTCCGCTCCTCGCCGCTTGCAGCGTCACCTCTCGCGTTCCCTGGCGCTCCGCTCCGTATGTACGTACTCTGCGGGGCCGCGAGGCATGAGCGTATGCAGCGTCACCCTTGGTGGCCACGGTGGCAGCCGCGGTGCGTGGCGGCAGCAGTGACGTTACGGTGCCGGCTTGTCCTTGCTCACGCTGCCTGCACTACCAATACACCAACCACAGCCTTGATATGTGGGTAATGTGGTGCGGGAGGAGCCCTCCCTGAGCTCCTCACAACACCCCTGCACCCCTGCTAGCATACTGATAGGGATTGATTGCCAGCCGCAGGTACATGGTATGTACCAATGATACCAACGGTAAGGTCGTGCAAGGTTTGGGCGGGCCGTGGCTGCGTCAGGTCAGTTTCACCTGATGATACAGCAGCTCCACTCGTCAGCAGGCAGGTAATGGAGTTGATGGCAATGGATCGCAATGGACCCAAAACCAGCCCAGGGGAGCTTGTGGAGCTTTTGGAGCTGGTTTCAGCTGCTGGTAGCAGGGACATGTAAACAAAAACCATGCGTGACGGTGAACACGGACAACGCAGTCAGCAGGCGGAGAAATGAGCGGGCCGCGGTACGTGTTGCTGTCCTTCACGGGAGCACGCATGCCGACAACAGTGTCATTAGCAGCAGCGGCAAGCAACAAACGGCAGCACGGCGAAGCGAGCGGCGGTGATGTGCTGCGATCAGGCGACAGCGGCGGTGGCGGCAGCGGCGGTGCATGGTCCCTCGTTGTAGCAGCCGCCGCTGCAGGTGAGAACGCATGGCAGCAGCAGCAGACAAACCGAGACCCACGGAGGCGGAAGGCGGAAGGCGCCGCCCACGGCGGGTGCCAGCCGCGGTCGGGTTTACGCCGACACCGCCCTCTGGCCATGCATGCATCCATCTGCCAACTGCATATCGCATGATGGCGGCGACAACGCTGCAGTCTCCCAGTAAGGCTGTGGGTGCAGACCTGCAGTAACCATGCTAGCAAACCAACGGCGTCTGCAACATCCGGCCCGTCTGTTGGAGTGCGTGTGATCGAGTCTCACGGGGGTTACTTCATCGTCTATGGGCCACAGATCAACCACTGTCACTGCTACTGTGTGTGGCCGCGGGCGTGGATGTCATTGGTAAGGCAAAAGGCACGACTTTGCCTCTGCCAAAAGCCAATAGGCAAGGTGTCACTTTGATTTGGGCCTAGATCCCCTCACTAGTGCAACCACCAAAAAACCTGCCCCTGATGTATACAGTTGCTCAATCATGGCCACCGATCCTCTCTCTCACAAACCGCAGTCTGTGCTAATGCGGCACAGAAAGATACCAGTGGAGGTCATGACCCATGGCGCGTGAGGGCCATGGAAGCGCTACAAATGCATGCGGGCGGCAGGTACTCAAACGCTGTAGTGAGCAGGTGCTCAAACGCTCAAATCCGTGCTGCGGCGGAAGCGCCCGACTGTCTGACTTCTGAACCATGCGGGCGGGCACTGCCCGCTTCCATGGCGGCAATAATGCCGTTCTCAACCCCGAACTGAAGGCTGTGCATGCTCATGTGCTCGCTCTAGTGCGCCATCCGCACATACGGTGAAGTCGTGAACATATGCCAGTGGACATACACGCCTCAGGGCTGTGCGGGAGGCACATCATCAACCGCTGCATGCAAGCACTGTGCAATATCTTGGCTGGGAACTGGCCGCCACCGCGTCTTGCACCGCGGCCTAGCTCCTCATCCCGCTGCAATATGTTGGGCATCAGGTGCAGGCGCACGCGGATGCAACCCCTGTCGACGTCTGGAGCGTCATACGCTATAGCCGTGCGCGGCGCAACTTGTGAGCCTGTGAGCCCATCCAGAGGCGCATGCGCGCCCTGTGCAAGCGGCTCGTGTTCAGCTCGGTCCATGTATGGGGCTCACCCCTGCCCTCACATGAGAGCAAACGATCTGTATACATGCATCGAAGTAATCAAATGCCATGCCCTGCATGGCGCCCTGCTACTCTGCACTGATATCGCCACTTGCGTACGCGTTATCACTTATCAAGCGATACGTGGCATTGGATATTAGGTTAACAAGTTGGGACGGTTGGGTTAACACGTGTTTACATCTGTACGCGCATCAATCGTTGCGATTCCCACTTCGACTCAGTGGTCACCGTGGGGCGGGTCGTACCGCGATTGCATCACATCGGTGCGAGGCCACAAAAGACAAGCCAAAGCACGACAGGCTAACAAAGCATGTTGCGGCTGTATACACTGAGAA
Organism: Chlamydomonas asymmetrica; assembly: GCA_001662385.1. NCBI lineage: Eukaryota > Viridiplantae > Chlorophyta > Chlorophyceae > Chlamydomonadales > Chlamydomonadaceae > Chlamydomonas > Chlamydomonas asymmetrica. The sequence continues at coordinate 25,709 of BDDA01000185.1, read as the reverse complement.
CGTTGCAATCCACCGTACGTGACAGTTCACAGTTGTATGGAAGTCGGAAAAGGAGTAGGCCAACCCATGTGGACTAGACCGGATCAAAGCCGCCACCTTTGGCTTCGAATCGTGATCTTCCTCCCCTTACCTCTGCATTGGTTATACACTTATACCTGGTTCCGGAGCCGCGCAACATGGTTGGAAAGCCAACATATAACTTTCGTTGCTGTTCGTTTCGGAGCGGGAGAACAGGTGGTGGATCCGCCCCTCGCAGCTGCAGTGGATGCAGCAGCGCAAGCTGCCATGCAACAGCACAATTCACGGCGGGCGTTGCTCGCCCAGCTCGCCTGCTGTCCTCCTCTGCCAGATGCTTGGCGGCCTGCTTCGGCCTTGCCGGTGCGCTTGCGTGCCTGCCATGCGCTCTCTCACCGTGTTGTTTTGCAACTGCGTGTGCAGCTCGTTTTTCCTGCCCCTGTCTTGCTGCAGCTGACGGCGCATGTGCGCTGCTTGCCATCCCTGGCTGCTCAGCGCTGGGTTGCCGCTTGGTGCTGGTTCGGCTCCCTCACTTTCTTGCCTGCGGGTGGATTTGCCAGTTCAGCCAGCGTGCCAACGTGTTGTGTGTGCTAGAGCTTGTCTGGCGGCGCTGTGCTCGTGTTGCTGCTGTCGTGTGCCCTGCCGCCCACCCTCGCTGCTCCTTGCCCCGGACAAGGAGCAGCGAGGGCGGGCGGCAAGGTACACAATAGCTGCAACACAAGCATAGCACCACACACACGAACTCACTTCTGGGTGGTGTTTCCATACATCCTAGGTGGATGCATGGGAACTGCAGTACAGCAACAAGGCCACCTGCTCCTAAGGAGGCAAGCTGACGGAGCGGCAGGAGCAACACCCACACTTCTAGCGCCAACACGCTCACACACTATACTGGGACGACGGACGTGCTAGACACGTGACGGTCTGCAGCCCGTCAGGCCGGGGAGCCGCTTGAGGCCAGGCCCAACACACAGCCTCTGTCATCTCCGCTTGTTTCAACGCCTGACAGACACCACAGCATGTGCATGCCTGCTGATATGCATGCACATGCAATCACCGTGGACCAAGAGCTGCTCTTAGCTTGCCTGCTGCACTGTGCCCGGCACACCCCAGCTTAGCAGCTGCACTCACGCACTTGCATCAACCTTCCCCTTCTTGGTTGTTCACCCCGGAGCCTGCCCAACA
>BDDA01000185.1:0-15473 GCA_001662385.1 Chlamydomonas asymmetrica | reverse complement strand
CCCCCCCTTGCCCCCCCCCGCCCTCCCGCGCCCCCTGTGCACCCCTGAACCCCTAATACCATTATGATCCTTTCCCCGCCCACACCGCCCCTTCCCCCCTTCACTTGTGTACACCAGGGATTATGACCCACCTGTATGTCCCAGGTCAGCCGCCTTGAACAGCAGCTGCAGGGCCACCATCCGCTCTGGTTCGCCCTTGGGCGTCAGCGGCGCGGCGGGCAGGGGCGCCGCGACCGCGTCAGCTGCAGAAGCAGCAGCGGAGTGCTGCTGGGGCGGGGTATCCGTCGAGCTCGCGTGCCTGCATCAGGATGTTCAGGGCGACCAGGGAGGGGTGAGAGCACAAGAGAAGCGAGGTGCACGCATGCACGCACCCATACAAGTCAATATGGTTGAACTCGAAACCCGATGGAGTGTGGACTGGGTTAATACCTCAACCTGAAAAGGCCAAACTTGTGCATGCCATCCTCCTCACTGACCCATTGCACCTAGTACACCGGCATCACAGCTCATCACCTGCTGAAGGTGCACCGCAGGACCATCAGCGCAGGACCATCACTACAGCACAGCTCATCATCCCATTCTTGCATGTGCATCACAGCACAGCTCATCACCTGCTGAGGGGGTCGATGCCGGCGTCCGGGGCGCATGAGGCGGCGGTGCCGGTGCTGGCATGCAGTGCGCTGAAGCTGCTGATAGTGGCGAAGTGCTGCTTCATGTCCGTCGCCAGCACCAGCTCCACCACCTGCGCACGCAGCACGCGCATCATGCGCACCAGCACACAATGATCGCTCCATTTACCAACACATGCAGACAATCCAATGCAGACGTCTTCAGGCGCAGGAAAACATTGGATCGCACCCTTGTGTGTGGTACGTGATGCATAGCGAGCGCTCAGTTACCGCACGGACGCACATGACAACCATGTACGGCACGTGTTGCAGCCTTGCAGGCGACACCCGCTGCACCTGAACATCATCACAACCATCTGCACACGCGTCTCTGACCCCGTCGCCTTACCCCCGACGATTGCCACGGTCCCAGACGCCGCGGTCGTTTACATGTATATGCGTATTGCGTACATGCACATGTGCACACGCAGCGACAGCGTCTCACCAGCTTGCGCAGCGCAGACGTCTCGGGGCGCGTGAGGTGTGGCAGGCATGTGGTGCTGGGCGCGTGCAGCAGGCCCAGGCCCGCCGCGCAGTGGTAGTTCTCCAGGGGGGCCTTGTCGTTGTACGTGAGCGCCAGCGCATGGTGGGTGTTGACGAGGAAGTCGTTGTTGAGGCCGGGGTGCTGGTAGTCGTGTATGGCGGCTGCCAGGTAGCTGGCCAGCAGACCAAGATCGTCCACATGCCTGCAGCATGCAGAGCACGACAATGCCATCCACTGTATTCTCCACCATAACCTTGTGAGGCCTCATGCATACTGGCATTCAGCATGGGTGCATGTGGATGCCGTAGTCCTGCGCTGCTGTGCCTGAGGCTTGTAATGCCTAATGCTGCGTTTGTTTTGGGTCCTTGCCTGCAAAATGCGTCTGCTGTGCATGCCGGCTGTAAATACGAACGTGAACTTTTGAACTTTGTCCATTCCGTTTCCGTATTTTTACACAAAACGCAACATGCTTCTTGGTTTGGATTGCGTCCGTGCGTCTCAAATGCATCGCTTTGCCGTTGATCAAGCACATACCGACATACCATACATGTGTGCGTGCAAGCGACCACTCACCCTCCCACGAGGCCGCCCTGGTGCAGCAGCACGTGCACGCTCTGCACGACGTCTGCGGCGTGCACGGCGTTGTGGTAGGGGTTCGCCGCAACGTAGCCGGCCTCGATCGTGCGCAGAAAGCTGCGCCAGAGCGTGCCACAGGAACCAGCAAGCAGCAGTGTGCACAGCAGGACAGTGCGTGCAAATTTTGTCTAGCCAGTTTTTCGCCGGTCATAAGGTCCTGTGGTATGCGCAACCAACCTTCCATTCGTCAGGTTCACTGCCGCAAGCCGTCACAAGTATGTCGCACAATGCACCATTACACCGAGCGCTTAACTTAATGTGAGTAGCATTTGCAATTAAATGGACTGCTGAGCGCCATTAGCCCCCATCACTCGTCCGGACCATCAAGACAGTGGCTGCCAATGTGCCGGTGAGCAACACTCGTATGCTGATTGGACCTCTAGAAGAGGCATGCGGCCGCCGAATGCATGTGCAAGCATGCATCGCATCCACCTCTTGCCCATTACCAACTGGTGCCATGCCTCACCTGGCAAAGCGCGCGGCGTCGATGCGGAAGCGCTTGATGAGGCCGCTGCGCGCCACCAGGTAATAGGTGAGGCACGACAGAGCGTGCCCACGCGTGGCGTCGCACAGCTCAAACGCGTCAAACTGCCAGGCCGTCTCCGCCCTAGTCAGCAGCACCTGGCGGCATTAAGCAGGTACAGGCAGGACGATCAAGGAGGTAGCATTCGAGCACTACGCGTTCAGGGCTTTTCGACAATATAAGATGCAGGCGTGTCCCAGGGCGTGTCCATACCAACGTATCCACGAGAGAAGCAGTTGATGTGAGTTGAGTGCCATCAACATAGCGTTCCAATCATCCCCATCCTCTTCCCACTAAGCAAGTCAGTCGTGTCAAAATGCCCATGAATGCGTGAATGCACACAAACATGAAAGACACATGAAAAAGGCAGCAAGGCATGATAGCAGGACAGAGATCATATGGGTCAGATGAATACAAATTCAGATCCCACACAACTCCCCGCCCCTTTGGGGCCCCTCGGCAACCACACTGCAGCCAAGCAAAGGAGTCAACGTTCTGGGGGAGTCCTCTCAGACAACAACACCGGTAACGCCGTGTCAATGCTAGCACCATACCGTACGCAGCCCTGCAATCTCGAATTTATCCTTCTTTGCCCCCTCCTCACCTCCACATACTCCATGATTGGCGGCCCGGGGCTCACTGTCCTCGGCATCAACTGCAACCCATGCTGGGACACGGAAGCAGGGGGCCGTGAGAACGGGGATAGCGGCTGGCCTGACACATCCTCATAGCCAGATTCGCCCGCCGTTTCAAAGACCGCCAGGCCGTTCGTGATACTGGTGATTGTGTCGTGGATGCTGCTCACGGTTGCGCCGCCGCCGCTGCCACTGAAGCACAGCGGGCTGGCGGCCAGGTCTGACTCCATAGAGAAGCAGTTCTTGGCGCGCTCAAGCGCCTTCCACACACGCCGGTCGCGCTCGAGGCTGGTGCATGGCACGACCTTGCAGCGCTTGATCGCCGCCGCGCTGCCGTTGCCGTCGACGCTGGCGCTGGCGGCCGCCAGGGTGGGTGTGGACGCTCCGCTCCTGCCGCTGCTGCCTCTGTTGGCGGTGCGCAGTAACGAGTCCTGGCGTGCAGCCAACGCCGATGCGAGGGAGCCGGGCCGTGGCAAAGACAACAACTCCGCGCAGTCCGTATTATTTGTGCCGTCGTCTTCCTCTGTCAAGGAGGTGTCGTGGGAGTTGCCGGCGGCCGCCAGCGCTGCCGCCGCATCCACACCTCCCGCGATGACACGCATGGCCGCGGAGGCGTGAGGGGAGGCTCCAGGGGGGACCACGATCGAAGCCAGGGCCTCCGGCGAGCTCAAAACGGTCGGGGTGGTGGCGTTCTCTGCGGTGCTGCGGCGAGGGCTTGCGCAGGGGGTGCCCTGGAGGTTAAACGAACCACGCCGGCGGGAGCTGTTGCCGCTGACTACGGGCGCCAGGCCGCGTGCTGCCGCGATAGTGATCACGGCACAGGAGGGCGAGCCAGGCTGCTGCAGGCTGCTTGTGTCATCCGTTACGGGGACGCTGCTTGTGATGCGCAGCGCGCGCAGGGGCTTGAGCGCTTTGCAGATGACGGTTTGTGCGGAGAGGGAGGGCGGGCGGGACTTGCTCCGCTGGAGCTCTGGCTCCTGCTGCTGAGGTTGCTTGATCAGGTCCCCGGCACTGTCCTGCAGTACGTGCTGCGCCTCCTGCTGCATGCACTGAATGGCCGGGGGAGCGCTGTCAGCCGGCATGCAGTCCACGTCGGACAGTGCTGCACCTGCATGCAGCATGCACGGGAATTGTTGTTGTAAATTGTCAGGGTGGGATACTTCAGCAAAGGCTGCAAGCAAAACGAGCCATCTGCCAGTGGCATGTAGTGGGGCGAATCAGACAGTTTACATTCCGTGCTGTTTGTTTTGCTGCGGCGGATGCCGCTCTCACCTGCACGCGGGGTGGTGGGTGCCATCAGAGCTGAGATTGCAGACCACAAGCCCTCGCCCTCGTCCGGTGCTTGCCCACTGCGGGGCATGTCCGTCATGCCGATCTGCACCCGCCGGGGCACCACCGCAACATGGTTACATGGGGTCAATGGTAAAACAAGTCATTCCGCTTCACTCGTTTCAGTGGCTTGGTAAGGGCCTAGGGCTAGGGGGCCTACCCACCTGGCCAAGCATGCTGAAACGACACTGCCACGTCGGCCGCAGCTGTGTGCATAAGGGCTTGTTTCCACTGAGGTTCAGACCTGGTTTTCAGACCCGGGTCTGAGACCCAGGTCCGAAACACTCAGACCTGGGTCCGAGTGGTTTCAGACCCCAATGGAAACACCCATGGGGGTCTGAAACTTGAAACGTCGCGCTTTCGCGATATTGCGAGGTCGACGAGCTCGATACTGTGTATTCAATGACAGGCACTGCGGTATAGCACCTGGCTGTCGACTGCTGGCGTCGCCATCTTGGCTCTGGGTGCCACCCATTCGGTGGTCAGGAGGCCAATCAGCAGTGTTGGAGTGCGACCGCGTGTGTTACGACGTCAAGAAACGAGGCACAAGCCACAGCAAGCAACGCGGGGTCGAAAAACGCAAGTAAAAGTTTCGGACCCGGGTCCGAAAATCTCGGAACCCCCCTCCCCCCAGGTTTGAGATTTGGCAGTTCAGACCCGGGTCTGAAACTTTTCGGACCCGGGTCCGAGTTCCAATGGAAACAGGTTTTGGTTCAGACCTGGGTTTCAGACCCGGGTTTGAACCTCAGTGGAAACACACCCTAAGTTTCTCGGGATGCAGCATGCGAAAGTGAATACATTTGACGATGGCCTGGTTTTGTGGCCATCTTTGTAGACTGGCATGCATCGCATTGTGGGTGCCTCTATACTGTGCATGCATCGCCCGCATGCGTAGCACGCTAGAGCCACTGCAATCCCGTAGTGCGGTAGGAGGGGGCATCGACACATGGGTTGACACTGCACTTCCGTACTGCGCCATCATGCGTGCAGTGCCGTGCGTGCTCAGCTGTACAACGTGCATGCGCAGCCCGTGCAAGACTGTGAGTGGACGGCGTGCATGTGTATTGAGCGCGTTTGCATGCAACATACGATTGGGTTCAACCCACCTGTATGTCAGCGGTGGTGGCTGTGTCAAGTGTCGGGTCACAATCATCCGCAACGGCACGCTTGGATGTTCCGGCAGGATCAGCGCTGCTGCAGCGGCTCGGTGCGTTGGCGTTGCCAGCGCTGCCGATGGGGCGTGGGGAGGCGTTGCGCGCAGGGTGCGCAGCCGCAGTGTTGGTGCCCAGCTGGGCCATCAGGGCCGCCTCCACATCCGACTGCGCGAGCACAACCAAATCACGCACCACACAGTACGCACAAGAGCGTTGCGAGCCTAGCAGCACGGTATTAGTTCGTACAATACACGCACCAGCGGTGAACTTCATGCTGACTGAGTGAGGTACCAAAGGGACCAGCGCCTCCATCATAAGACCGCAGCCCGCCTTGCTTGTAGGCATGTTTGTTCATGCAGCTGCTCAGCGCTTTGTCAGGCAGCCCCCCCCCCCATGCAGCCATGTGCAGGGGTCGTCCAACATGTCATACATCGGCATGTGCCCCCGTTACACACACACGCATGAATGAGGCACACTGCATGGCCCCACGGGAATCATTTTTTTCTAAACACACGCATGCATGCACGCACCTCCATATGGGCGGCCCGGATGTCTTGTGCCAGGTCCAGGGGCTTGTGCAGGTCAACACCCTGGCCCACCTGGAGGTGAGCCAGCAATGAGGTACAATGGGGGGGGGGAAGGGCAACACAGCAGTCACGGACCGATACGACACGCACAGTAGACACAACAAAAACGCTCTGCGCTCCGCATGCACGATGCGCGCAAGCCATCTTGCAAGCCAGTGGTGTGGCGTGCGCCCCATCAGTGCAACATGCAGCACGCTGTAGGCACAACACGCACAGCATGACGCTGGTACAATGGCAATCATGGCGTGACAATCGAGTGCTTGCCTTGCTGACTGTATGCATGTGCCCCTGCCCACCCGCAGTGCATTTCCCATAACGCTTCAATCATGATGTGTACTTTTGTACCGCATTCTGGCGCTCGCCTCATGTCTTCTACCCGCTGCTTCGTAGAGCCTCCCGCCCCCCCCCCCTTTGCAACACAGCTCACCATGGCGCGTATGGCGGCAATGTCTGGCAGCGGTGGAATGTGACCCTCCATCAGACGGTCCAGCAGCACCATCAGATGGCTGGCGGGCGTGCCTGCAGCACAGCACAGCACAGCACGGCACAGCACGGCACAGTCAGGACGGCACAACAAAACTGGCCAGGGCAATGCAAGGAGTACATATGCAAAGTCATTCCGGAGTGGGCGACGCCCCTGCATCCCAGTTTGACCGACCAGCCCCGCACATGCTTTAAAGGGGCTGATGGTAGGGTGCCTCGCTTCTGACTGTTAGCGAGCCGATCGAGCCTATCCAATACGGTAACACTCATCCCCCAACGCCCCACATTAGCGTCCCACATGCCACTGATACGCTTGAACACGCGAACGGCCCAACCGGATACGGTAGTCAGTCTCATGATTCTCTTTATCTGTGCCGCTCATCCTTCACAGCGCCGTCCTCACCTACGAAGTGGCACGCGGCGTCCTGCTCGCCCTTTGGCCTGAAGAGCAGCGCCGACTGCTGGCTCCACAGCGCGTCCACCACCTGCTTGGGGGCCAGCGCCTCCGTCAGCATCTGGTACTTGCGCCTGCATGCAGTATGGCAGTACGACAGCATGGCAGGCAGCAGCAAGGTGCACACACAGTGTTACCATCGCACCCCGAGGTTTGCGGTGTTACCTAATCCGCCCATGCATATGCGCAATTGATGACCAAAGCGGGCATATCCGTACCGTATTGCACAACTGTACTGCGCAAGAGTACAGCACATCCATAATGCAGTTGTTGGGGGCTGGGGGCTGGGGGCTGACGGCACCCTGCCAAGCAACCAAGTGGTGCCCCATCACTACATGCATGTTGGATGACCAGCTCCGTCCAAGCCCACACAAACAAGCCAGGGATTGAGTGCTGGTCGTTGTGCTCGCCAGCACAGCGCAGGCCTTTTCCCAGTCCTAGATCAACCCTGGCACCTCTATGACGGCAACCCCCCTCCCACAAACGTGCGCCTGAATGCATGCATGCCTGGAACTGGAATTGCACAGGACTTACCTTGCCACTAGGACCATGAACACCGCTGCGCTGAGCAGCAGCGAGGTGGTGAGCCCCACCGCCAGGATGGCGGCCAGCGCAGTGCTGTCCTTGGCATACTCCATCTCAAGAACCCACTACAGGCAGCAGCACCGATTGAGTGGTGACGCGCGTGGGTGCATGTAGATTTAGGTTTAGGTTTAGGTCTTAGACTTTTTATATTTGGAGCTTTCTATCCGAGGCTGCGTCTGTGCATGTACTGGGTGCATGTCGTGGGTGCAGGCACAGTGGCAGCAGTGGCAGACGCAGCCGGGCAGCGGTGCAACGGGGGTCAGCCGTTGATGTGCGGCCGGTCCCTACAGATGCCTCCATGTGAAGGGTGCAGGATGACTGAACGAGTGCACGCACGTTTAAAAATGCACTGCACAAAGTGCTGCTAGCTTCCACTTTTCCTGCTGGACACTGAAGTCGATTTGCGCAAAGGCAATAGTTGCCACCAGGCTGCTACCTGGGCTGCTACAGCCCCCATGTTCTGATCACAGCCATGTGTTTGAAACATACGCACGCACCATGTCCTGGTCCATGACGGTGAAGTTTGCACGCACCACGCCGCTGCGGCGATTCTCCCGTGGCGGTTGTGCGCTTGCACCCAGCACACGCCACTGCGCTGCCTGTTGCTGCTGGTCAGCGCTGTTGCTGGTGCTAGCCGATGCTGCTGCCGCCGTTGTTGCTGATGACCTTTCAGCATCCACGGTGCGCGCCAGCAAGCGGTAGTTGCGACTGCTGGAAGTGCCGTCCACGCTGCGTGCGCAGGAAAAGAGACATGTCCAGTATGAACGAATTGTTTGCCAAAGCACATTTGTTGCTCAAAGCAGCACACTTGCGATGCAACTGCCAAGCAGAAATTAGAAGCGTGCACTGTGGGGCAGCAGCAGCAGCAGGCAGCAGCTAACCGCAAGTACAGCTAGCACCAAAGCGTGACTGACTGGTACCCACAACGAAGTACACCTCGTGCTGGCAATAGGGCCCCAGGGTATTTCAGAACTCAGGGCCTCATCAGGTCCTTACATGTCTTTGGTCTTGCGAACAACTGTTGCCAGGTCGAGGGTGCATGTTGCATATCCCCAGAAGCGCAGTTTGTTTGTGGCATCATAGCAGCCAGGGCAGTCCACAAGTGGCACGCCAAAGTCCTGCTGTGGGTTGTCTACTTTGACAAATATTGGCCTTGAAACAAAGATCTTGTCCTGTGGAACCCAAAAACTGTTGGCAGCGGAGAGACACCATCCGGCAGCCGGCAGCACGCAGGGCACAAGACCACATTAGATAAAGCATACAATAGCAGGGACCAGCACAGCAGTCCCATGCAACAGCCATCTGCATTCATGATACCTCCTGGGTGTACAGTCATAACCCAAACCTGTGCGGTTGCTGTGCTGTAAGGGTGCGCTGTTCCAACAGTAGTACTTTCACAGTGTCATTAGAGCCAACCCGGGGCTTTGCTTCGGGGGCTTGATATTAGCAGCAGGTGATAAACGTGGCAGCACACACCTGCTTGAGGCGGATTCTGGGGCAACAAACACTTTTGTTTGTCGGCTTTGTATAATCATCAAGGCAACAGCGTGAATGTCGGAGTCGAGCACCTGCCACAGTAGTACAAAGCAGTGTCAGAGGTGCAGCCCGACAGAGAACTACATGAGGAGCGTGTACCAGTGGCCAAGGTGACTGCATATGTCCAACTGGAACAGCCCTGAACCGAACGTCCCCAAACTTCTGCCACTTGGCCCCACCTGAGTCCCAATTTTGTGTTCAAAGCCAAGCAGTCCACCGGGAGGATACGAAGCGTTGACAATCTTTCCCTGAATTTGGTGCAAAGGCAAACATGTTTTCTTCGCGCTAGGACCAGCAGTGTTGTAAGGAAACCGCCCACCACTTCATGACCAAGGCAGTGACCAACTGTGCCTCACACAGTCTTGCCTCACCTGAGGCATCAGGGACATGCCAAGAAGAGTTGGGTCTCCAGATGTTTGAGCCTGTCACCAGCAGGATACAGCCATCACCATCACCGGCGTGTTTGTTGTGGCACACCAGCACTCAGCAGGTTGCCCACACCCTCACAGGTTATTAGAAGAGCTAGTCGGCTAGCACTGCAAGTTATATCCAGGCCCACCTCATGCACCAAAAACTGTGCTAGGCTTGGAAACAGCTCCTGCACATCAGCCCATTTCGGGCGCACTCCTATGCTGGTCCCAATAGTGAGCAATGCGGACGCCTCCAGTGCAAGGAGTTGCCTGAGGCTGAGGGCTCCTTGACCCGCCATTACTTGAGATTCGTTCTGCAATATCAATGAACGCATCGCAGGAAAGCTGCATAAGGTTTCAGGCGCAGGTTATTTTTGCTGAGTAAGGCAGAAAAACCGCGTGGGCGCAAGCACTGCAGCAGGCTGCCATGCACTCATGAGCTACGATAAATTGCAGAGCCACACCTTTGCAGCCTGCGACTGGCTGTGCGAAGCCAAGAAGGCCGCCACGAAAGTCAACGCCATCAGCCCCACCGCCAGGCAGACGCTGGTCACCACCGTTGAGGGGTAGCGCCGGGCAACATGGCATACTGACGAGAAGCCCTGGATATGGCAGACGTACTTGCATCAGCATGCCACCATTTGGACGGACAGATGGTGGTAAGCTCTGCCCTACGCGTCCCGCTGCCCCAGCTTGTTGCTTGCTTTCGCGTGAGGCACAATTCATGCTGGAACACAGTTGTAGGCCTCTAGAGCAGTCCATTCTCACGAGGAGCTAGGCAGCCTTTTGACCTCTGGACAGGCACTTTTGACAGCTTACCCTGCGTTGTGCCATGATCGGCCTTTCAGTCGCGGTTTCTGCACCAACACACAGCAGCTTTCGTCCAGTGGATTAAGGACCTTGCAAGCGAAACTCTACGACTGGGTGAGGCACACGTCACAGAGGAAGGTGGCTGACTAGGTGAGGCACACGGCACAGAGGAAGGTGGCTGACTAGGTGATAATGGCTGACGACCGGGTCGAACATTCGCAGTTTGCTTTTCAAGGTTGCCCACTTGAACAGGTCCGCCGGGTGACAGAATGAACTTTGTTGCAGATATGCAAGAGTGCTGTTATACTGGTTTTGTGGGCACCCCGGCTTGACGCCAAACTGCATGCCTCACCCTTTTCCCGCAGGTATCACCAAATCAAATGTGGATCTTACAACTGCAATGTACACAACCTTTGTACTCAGCATCTGCAGACGCATATGATTGTAGTTGGCTTTGCCAAACCTATCGCGCATCCGTTCCGCGGAATTTGGTGATAGCCGGAACCGCCGGCTAGCTCGAAGGCGCACTTTTAGCAGAGCTTCAGCTGCAGCGTCAACAGCTGGCCGCCAGCTGAGGATACAAGATAGCGTCGCCGGCGGTGGCAGGGGACCACCGGAAGCTGCCGGGAGTGGCGGCGGGCGGGGGCTGTGACTGCGGCGCAGTTGACTAAACGGAATGCGCGCGCCCTGATGAAACGGTGAGGACGTTGGCGTGCTGCTGCAGCACAAGCTGGAGGAGGACAAACTCGCGCCGCTGTAGTCAGTTGTGTCGGGATGGAAGGAATAGTAGTGAGCAGACCGGGGAACCGGGACAAGGACAATTACAAAGACCACTATTATGAACCGCTAGCGAGTTCAACATGGTAGCAAACACATGGTGATCACGCGCAAACAGGTGAGGAAACCGCTCCTCAGCGTATGTTGTGCAGTTCTGCATGACCGTCTGCGCACCTCGAGCCTATGCGCGTGAGTGGCTGAACAACTCTGAGGATCGCCAAGCACGTTGCTGCCAGCTAGCAGTCGACATGCGAACGTTTAGCCCTCCACCAGCATGCGCTATACATGCATGGCACGGGTGCACTACTATGCATGCGTTCTTCTGGCATTCGCTTGCCAGCTTGCCACCTATATTCACTGCCCGAGCATGTAGCAACCCATCGCGTGAAGCATCAATGGCATAGACAATTGGCTCAATCAAGTGGCCCAAGAGTTGTGCACCAACTCGGATGCATAGCATGCATGAAACCATAGTGGGGCATAGCCTGGACATAGCAGACCAGCATGGCGGAGTAACCTGATTGCACTGCACTTCGTCCAACGGCTATCAGTGGCGCCTTTGCAACCGGGTCGATCATGATATCTACTCGGCACTGACTTGGGCTTCAGCCTGATAACAACGCGCACTGATGCCAGTCCCAAAACCTTCCCAGCGAGGACAATGACGGCGAGCACACATGCGCCGATAACAAGAATGAGCAACCCGGTAGCGCACGTGCGTGCGTGGCTGCATGCAGTCGTGCTAGTCGCGCGCCAGGCCCTTGTTCATAAATAAATAAATGATACACCCCGTTGCCAGGGTGCTTTTTGAGGAGACCTGCCGTCCCCGCACCATGTGGTGCGAACGGGTGGCGGCCACCTTCGGAGGGGGTGGGTGGGTTGGAACCATTCAGGGACGCTTATGGGTGCTTCGGGGGTTTTGTGTGCTCCGCTCCATCCAGGTGACGGCGCAGTCTGATAATCTGGGATGCTGCATCAGTGGCATGGCAGTGCAGGCGTCTGCACAGGCTGTCTGCCTCGTGCGCGTGCACTCCCAAGGAGTGCATACCGGTGTGAAAGTCTTTGCGAATTGTCCCTGTGGTTCCTATGCTGATGGCTTGGAGTGGGGTGTATATGACTTGCCAGCCGGCGACTTGCAAGAAACGTGCAATTTCTAGGTGTTGTACAGATTTAGCGGCTGTTTTGTCTTGGTGGTTGGTCGGGCCCTTGTTAGTTGGCCGAAGTGGGTCAGTTGTCAACTTGTGAGCACCTGCTCGCGTCACTAGCGTCACCCGTTAGCGACGGGCCGCCATCTGTCCACACCAATGAATGTGCAGTACTGCAGTTCCCAGTGCCCTCACGTGTGCGCACACTGCACAGCAGGAGGTACCGAGGAATCTGAGTGCATTCTTGCGGCCCTGCATTGATGCTGGAGCAGTCACTGCAGAAGCTGACCCCGGAGCTGCCCTGCGTGCCCGACAGGGCAACGGGTGCTGCTGAGCTGTGGGTACGGCTGGCTGTGGGTACGCCTGCGCCTATGGCGGTCGCGCCGGCCTGCCTAGCCCGGCACGCCGGCACTCACAGAGGCGCACCGCGGGTGGGGCGGCTGTACATTGATATCATGGCGGCGCCCCCGAAAGGGCGACTGCTAACGGTAGGACGTTACTTGCTAGAGGTTGGTACGTGACATGAGGTGATCCAGCACTTGGTGCCCTCCTCCTCGTTGTGGTCCTCGACCATGCACGCGCCGTCGTGGCGACCTAGGCGATGGTCGATAGATCTCGTGCAGTCTGAGTACCGCCTGCGGCCAGCGCTACCACATTGCAATACTGATGGATGCATGGTGCACGTGGCAACGGACATGCAGCGGCTGTGTGTGTGGTGCAACCTGCATATTGACAAGTGTCTAGTAGTTCGATCCTCATCCGTTATCGTCAAGCTGCTTATCTGGGTGCAGCGCCAAGCACAGTTCATGACGCTGGCTGTCTTATGCACTTCGTCAAGGTACAGCCTGCCGGTGTTGCAAGTTGTGCAAACCCGTAGTTGGGTCGTGCGCTTGTCTTTACTTCCTCGTGCAGTGGTCATGCGATAGGACCTTACAGTATCGACATTCATGATTGGTAGTTTGTGCAGACCCCGGAGTGGCTGTGTGTAGGGCGAGTTGAATGATGCCAGGGCCGTGCATGTTGAGCAAAACCGCAAGCAAGGCCGGTACGTGCGTTAGCACGGCATGTTACCTACATTTGCACTGTATACGGTAGTCTATGCAATGTACCGCCAGTGTGCGTGGTTGTGGGCGTGCCGGCAGTATGAACGCGGATAATAAACGCCGCTGTGCTGTTTGTGCTGTCTTGGGCTCAGGGCGTCCGTGGCACCAGTAGCACCATCAGGATGAATGCTTTCAGTATGCTCTCTGACACCCGGCCCATACCATCGTGCGATAACGCGTGCATGCATGCACTCCATGTTCTGAAGGGGGTGACGAGAATTCTCTCTGCGGTGCCTTGCTCTGATGTTAAAGCATGCGATGGTGAAGATGGTGTGTTAAGAGTTATTTGGTTCCCGTGGGGCCATGCAGTGTGCTTTCAGTGGGGCCGTGCAGTGTGCTTGTGTTATGCGTGATGATGGGAACTACACTCCCTGCGGGTGGCGAGGTGTCCGGGCTGAGGTGGCAGCTGCTACGAAGAGCAGCGGTATGATGGTCTGAGTCGGTGGCTGTAGTAAAAGCAGTCTTTGAGCGATAGTGTGTTAACCATATCTGTGCTCCTCCAGCGGTGCTGATGCTGAACCCCGGCCCGAGATGCAGTGCAAGTGCACGTGCGCACGGCAGGCGGTAGACGACGAAATAACTAGAAACTGGCAAGAGCTCAGCAGCGACAACGCAGCGCAGCAACAGGCAGCACTTCAACTCGAAGCAAAACTTCACCTGAACATGGGGCACAAGCAGCGTCTAGCAGGGTCCGGGGTGAACAACCGAGATGGATGGGGAAGAGTGGTGCAAGTGCGTGAATGCAGCTGCGGAGCTGGGGTGTGTGCAACACGGTGACAGCAGGCCCGTTATGAGTAGGGGCTGGGTTGATGAATGCGATGCTGCATTTGTTCACATGCCCACATGCATGCGCACGCAGCTGTGCACAACAGGCATAGGTACAGGGTGCTATGTGTCGGCCTGGCCTCAAGCGGCTCCCCGGCTACCCCGGCCTGACGGACTGTGGCTATCGCCTCCATGGCATGTCCGTTCATGTGATGAAGATGCATCATGTGTATGCCGTTATGCATACAACTGCTCTGCGGCAGGCACGCTGGCGGTTGATCCCTGCTGGCCTTGTACACGGTACTGACTACTGAACAGTCCGGTCTTACCCATTTGCTGGGCTTCGATTATTAGGCAAACAAGTGCAGGGCAGTGATGGCAGCATCAAATGCATTTTGATGGATGTAGCCTAGCTATGCTGGGGCGGAGTGTGTGGCTTTGAAGCGACACGCCAGGGTCGCGGTACGGTTGCATCGCACCCACAACAAGCTATCATAGCATTGTTGCGTATGGAGAGGAACTTTCGGCGCGATGCCTGCTGTGCGTGGTGCACCTGGTGGCTTCATGAGCTTGATGCGCTTGGCGAGGCAGAGCCCGTGCGGTATGGAGCGCGCGTGTTGTGCGTCGCAGCCGTAGCTGCCACTTGGATGCAAGCTTGGGCTTGCCATGCAATGGGTTGCATGCGTGGTCGCATAGGTTCTCCTCGCATTTGCACACAATCTTGCAAGACATAGTGGTCTTACCAAGCCCTGTTGGCTAAAGTCCCATGTCAGGCTGGTGATGATTCTCCCATGTGTAGTGATCGCTTCAATCTGCTTGCTTGGGAGTAAATAACCGCCACACCGCAGGGTTGCTGGTGGATGTTATCGTGCTGTACTGGAGGAGGGTGCGACCCAGGCTGGATTGTTTGGTACGTGAAACTGTGCTACCGATAGGCTTGAACCACTGATGCGGTGTGCACCAAACATGCAGGCAAAGCCCCTGCAGATAAATGATGGCTGTTTGGAAGCCTGCGTTGCTCGGGCTGTGGGCTAGGTGCAGGTGTGAACTCTGTCCTAGTGTCCTGAAACTGCTGTTCTCCTGAGCCCGCAGTGGCTAGCTCTGTTCCTGCTTGGTGGGCAGGTGGCGGGCTGCGGGGCAAGCGCAGTGGGGAGGCAGGTAGCTGGGGGTGAGCGCTGACCTGGCAGCAAAGGCTGCGCTGTGCCCGATCCGCTTGCTGCTGCTTCTGCAGCTGGGTCCTGCTCTGCTGCCGCAAAGTCCCCAAGCGTGGGGAGTTGGTCCAAGAGTGCTACCTGGAGGGCCCGCCACGCAGTTTTTTTTTTTTTTTTTTTTTGACGGGAAAGGTTACAAAGCGAGGCTGTGCTGCCGAAGCAGGCACGAGCAGGACAG